>CAUYQG010175194.1:0-12028 GCA_963574415.1 Tarsius wallacei | reverse complement strand
GGAAGCATAGTGCTATGGGATTATATTGCCTCCAGGGGCTGGGAATGAGACAGTAGGAAAGAAAAGTGCCCCCGGAGGCAGACTTGGAGATGATGTACACTAGGCAGTTCATTTTGTCTGGAAGGAGACACGACTGAGAGCACCGACCTACACGGATGTGTGGGCAGGAGCCAGCACTTGAAAGCACGCTCCAGGAAGGCATTGTGCTGTGTTCACCATTTTACTCATTCTTGACTTACAGTTGGGGCTTCATAGTCTTCTTGATTTAACTCTTCATTACTTAAGGAAGGCCAAGGGCTCGAAACGAACAAACTGGGGATCGATAACAGGGAAGTTTGAGGAAAAGACACGTGGGCAGTCCCTTCAGCGTGGATCTTGGTGTGAAGACGTGTGTATGCTTTGAATGCTCACCCACAGTCTGTCTACACACAGAAGGCTCTAGAAGCTTGGTGGCCCGTAGGGTCCTGTGACAGCCGTCAGGCTCTGTCCCTGGCGACCCAGTGCCTGCTCGTGAGTAAAGGGGCACGTGGCAGGGACGGTGACGGTTAACCCTGTAGTTGAGTTCACAGACTTCAGGACGTCGAGTAGAATTGTGAACGAGCCAGAAGGAAATGAACAGAGCACAGAAATGGATACATGGCGAATGACACGTTGCTGAGTGCTCAGTTGTTTGTGTGGGAGGCAGGTGCGTTGGGTGGAATGGGAGCTTACTGTTTCTGCAGCTGGTTGTTTGGAAGTTTAGATATGGAAGTGGGGCAGATGTGGATATGGCGGGGTGCTATTACACTATCTAGTGTACTTTTCCAAGTCTACCCGTGAGGAGCTTTCCTTTCTCACTTTCATTACCAGCCTCCAGAGGCATGCTGATCCCATACTGTACTTCTGGCCGGTTCCGGCCTATCAAGCAAGGTCATGTGTCAGCTAGGCACAGGCATTACTCTTATGTATCCAGAGGTATGTGGGCGGGGGGGGCAGGGGGGCATGGATTTACTCATTCATCACCCGTTCGACTCCTTGCAAGATGCTTCCCTGGAATGGAGACAGGGTGAGGCTAGGCCATTTCCCTGGCTCCTTTGCTGCCACGTTCTGGATGTGGCCCAGCTTTTCAACCCAGACTCTCCTGCGTGGTACTCGGCCGGGGAGGGAAGCCCACGGACAGACAGCCTGACATGGAGCATCCGTTTGCTGCCGTGCAGTGGACCCAAGGAGCCCTCTGGTCGCCGGCAGCAGGGGTCGCCTGGTTTGGCAGCGCCCTGCAGTGGCGAGGGCAGCTTTCTCCACCATGGAAGAGGCAGTGTGGTCCCGGGGCTGAGCAGGCCCTGGAATCTCAGATGAGTCAGCTCCTTCATCAGTGTTGCAAGCCACTTCACACCCCATGATATGTCCTTTTCTCCTTAAAGAGTGAGTGGATTCTGTTGTCTGCAACGGGACCCCGACTGATTCTAGAATTTCTCCTCAACAAGTATCCCCAGGACCCTTGTAAGTCCACAGGGAGACCCTGGACTCCTGGTAGGAGTTGCAGGACGGTGCTTTGGGGTCAAACTAAGCATCCCAGAGAAGTCAAAAGAAGATGCTTCTTCAGAACTCGCCTAGCATGACCCAAGAAGGCTGCTGGGATGAGGTTGGATAACAAGCTCTCAGTTGCTGAGTGTGTGCCTCGTGCCGAGCACTGTGCAAGCCCTTGACACAGATAATCTCACTTAATTGTCACAACCACATCCCTCTGAGGTGAGTATTCAGGAAGACGGAAGGCTCCCCCTTGGTCCAACGCCTTGTAAGTGTGGTCACGCAGAGCCCAACACTGCTCAGGCTGACTCCAAGCCTGTTCCTGGAACAGCTTCGCCACAGTGTTTAAGGAAGCAAGTTACAAGCAAAAGAGAACCCTCATTTTTCCAAGGCCAAAAAAAAGAAAACGGATTAAAAAAGTAAAATTGTGGATCCTTGATGTTAGGCCTCTGTCAGACACGGAGTTGGCACATATTTTTTTCCAGTCTGTGGGCTGTCTCCCTGCTCTCTTGATGGTTTCTTTGGGGAAGGGGGGGCCACACCTCATCAACAAGGGTACCTGCACAATGAATATTTGTATACCTCACCCTTAACTGTACCCCACAATTTATGAAAGTGCTTTTGACACTTGGGAGTAAAGACACTTGGCAGGAAAAAAAAGTTTGTAGCTATCCTCCCACCGGGAATTTATCCAAAGGAAAGGAAATCATTATATCGAAGAGACATCTGCAACTTCATGTTCACTGCAGCCAAGATACAGACGAGCGTCTAAAGAAAACGTGGCATACAGACACAACAGAATGCCACGCAGCCACAGAAAAAGAACAAAACCCTGTCACTTGCGGCAGCATGGATGGAAGTGAAGGACGTGATGTGCAGCGGAATCAGCCAGGAACAGAAAGTGAGACATCACACGGGCTCACGCCTATGCAGAGGCTCAAAAGGAGTAAAAAGTAGAAGAGAGGATACTGGAGGCTGGGAAGGGTGGGGGAGGGGAGCAAGAGGGAGAGGGAGCGGTTTCTGAAAGGGCACAAAATCACAGCTAAGCAGGAGAAATACATTTCGGCGTTCTAGACCGCTGTGGTATGACTGCCGTTAACCATGTCACGTAGTTTCAAATAGCTAGAGGAAGGATATGGAACACTCCCAACACAAAGAAGTGATAAGCGTTTGAGATGATGGGCATGCTAGTTCCCTGATCTGATCACATATATTCCACAGATCAAAACATCACTATGTACCCCGTGGATGCGTGCAATTATTCTATGTCGATTTAAAAATAAAATTTTTAAAAAGTATAAAGAGAAAAAGAAAGTAAGATGAGAGAAGAAGGAAACGATATTCTTCTGTGTTCAAATCATGCCATGCTTGTCCCAAACACTGCTGAACTCACCACTTGGAAGGGGAGACTGATCATTTTTGAACATGCCATCATTTAGCATGCAACTTCCTACTATAATACTTCTGAATTATAAAAGTGTCGGTAAAAACTGCCAGCTCCGCTCTTTAAATACTCGCATGCGTTTGAGAACCCAGATCTTTGCACCTGTGAGACAAAACAGATTGTTTATCGAATCCTGTTTATTTCATTTTAACAAAAACAAACACGAAACACAGGAGAACAAACAAATAACATTCCAAAATCATTTTGGAAAAGCTGCAGAAACATCACCAAGTTCCCATGACCCTTCGCCCAGTCTCCTGTGGTGTTGCCATCCTACGTATCCATGGGACATGTGGCAAAGTCAAGAAATCAACGCCAGCACAAACAACCATGTTCACGAAAGCACACACTTGATTTGAATTCACCGATTTTCTACGAATGCCCCTTTGCTGCTCTAGGACACAATCTAGGACACCAGAGGGCAGTTTGCATTTTTTTTCCTTCCTTTTTTTTAGTCATCCCATCACCTCATTCCAAAGAAAAAGGGCCTCAATTATGTGCATGTGCTCGGGACGGGAACGACATACATATCACAGCCTGAGACAGGCTGTGTCTCAGAACAACTGCGGGCAATCTCCCTCGACTTTCACTGGCAGGGGAGCCCTCCTGCTGGAGGTGGGCAGCAGAGGGCCGTGGGCTGGGGCTGGGAGCAGGCGCCGGATGCATGCCAGGGCGCAGCAGAACAGAGAAAGGTCACTGCGGGAGCAGCTAGGGCGGCGAGACGGTGACAGAGAGGCTGAGGGGCCAAGCACCTGAAACATTCTCGCCAAGGGGATTCCACGAGAGAATGCTGCATCCCTCTGATGAAACATGCCCTGGTTGGCTTTGGAAGCCACGGGTGAAAACCTAGGGAAGATCAGTATTTCCCAGGGACACCTGGTCGCGACAAAGAAATCACAGTCGTAAAAACGAATGAATCACCCAGCCAGGAATACGAACTCCGTGAAGACTTAGGAGCCATGTGTGTTCAATGTTACTCTCGCCGGGGGCTGGGCTCCCCGAAAGGCCCTAAATTAGAATAAGAACGAGCGAATCTAGTTTTCTCACTGAATCGGTGTTTGAACACTGAAGTTCCTGACCCCGGATCCGACGCTTCTGCTGTAGAAATAAACACGCACACCACGCTGAGTTAACACACCTGACACGCAACATACCTTTACGTGACACGGATTAAGGCGTCTTCAAATCAACAAAACAGGCCGTAATCGGTTCCATACAGACCCGGAGGGCAGGGTGCCCCAGTGCAGAGTTCTGTCTTTCTTCACAGAATATGCTTTATTTTTTGGACAACTCCTCAGAAGGTGAGGGGCCTCCTTATTCAGGGCTGCAAGACTCAGAAGGGTTTCTGTGAGGGTATTCTGCACAACTCTAAGACGTTAGACCAGGGGTCCCTAACCCCCGGGCCACGGACCGGTACCGGTCTGTGGCATGTTAGGACCCGGGCCACACAGCAGGAGGTGAGCAGTGGCAAGTGAGCGAAGCTTTGTCTGTATTTACAACCACTCCCGGTTGCTCGCATCACCACCTGAGCTCCGTCTGTTGTCAGATCAGTGGCGTCATTAGGGTCTCATAGGAACGCACACCCTCTTGTGAACTGTGCATGTGCGGGGTATAGTTTGCGGCTTCTTATGAGATTCTAAGACCTGGTGATCCTCCCGCCACCTGACCTCTGGCCCCGGTCCGTGGAAAAATTACCTTCCAGGAAACTGGTCCCTGGTGCCAAAAACGCTGGGGGGCCCATGGCTTTAGAACGTGGATCCGGACGTGTGGGGTGGCATCACCGCCTGGCTGTTGGTTCCTTGTAGCAAGCACAGTCTTGCAGGCTGACGGTGGAAAGTGATTCTCTGCCTTGCACCGCTCGCCCATGTGAGCTGTGGCACTGGCAACTTCATCTCATTCACCGCCAGAGGAGGCTGGCCTGGGAGGCCAGGGACCACCCCTGCCCACGAGAGAGCACGTTTTCCCCTCTATTGCTCTCCTCTGCAGAGCTGTCAAAATCCCAGAGAAGAATCCAAATGGTGTTTAACTCCGGGGCAGGTGCCACCGAACTGGGCCCTGCATCTAGAAGGTTCGGTCTTTGCAACTCATGGCTCTGGATTCCTTTAGGATTAACATGGAGGCTTCCTTTATCAGCCACGGAAGGAGTGAGCGGCTGATCACAGAGGTGATGCATCTCCCCCCGGGACCCCCTCCTGGCTCCCCCGAGGGGTGAGAAGGGCTTCTTAAGACAACAGAGGAAAACACAGGAAAAGTATTACAGGCATTATGAAAACAGTGGCATATGTTAAGACAATCTCAGATGGGAGAATACATTATACAAGAGGTAAGACCTTTTTATTTTAAGTCCTAGTAGCTTCTGAACTGAAGTCTACCCTCTTTGTGCCCTTGTCAGCAGAAGATTCTGGACTTAAATTTTCCTTTTCCTGGCAAACCAGGGCCATCCCTGGGAGCTTTCATTAATGGGTGGCACATCCTGGGTTCACGTGCCGGTTTCTCAGACCTCTCCGGGAAGGCCAGGGTGGGCTCTGGCAGGGATCTCCCCTTCTCGTGGGCAGCTTCGAGGCACAGTGAGGTGAGAAACTGCATTCCCAAACCCAAGAATTGCTGTTAAACAAACCGCCTAGTGGGGCCTTGATCCCCAGGCAGGGAGTGCAGTGGTTGCAAGCGCCTCGCCGGACCCTCATCCAGGCCAGTGCCTGGATCTCTCTGTGGCCGGGCTGCTCTGTGAAGTGCCCTGAGAGTGCATTCTGGAATTTTCAAAACCTGCTTGGCCTCCCCACGACCCCCTCCCCTGAGACCGTGACTGAGGAGGTCTGGGGAGACGCTGAGAACATTTGTGACGTTGCCCCCAAGTGAGGCTGATGGCCACACCAGACTGAGCATTGCTGGGGCCCGGCGCTCAGTCCCTGAATCAACGAGGCTGAACTGGAAGTCAGAACTGTCGGCCTTGGCCATCTGTCATGCTTCTTCTCCTAACCTCTTCGGACAAACCCCTTTTCTTAGGAGAAGAATGTCCACACCACGCAATGTTTCATAGCCCAAAATAGAGATTTTTATTTCCAAATATAAAGCAGATGCCTCTTAAAAAACATAAAACTACAACAAAAATGTCAAGCCGTCTTTTAGAACCCTTCCAACTTGCACAAAGGGAAAGAGATGAAAACTTTGACGTGACTTTCAAATACAACACTGGGAAGAAACTCGGGGGGCCCGTGCTCTCCCCACAAAGCCCGGAAGGCAGGGAAGGCTCCCAGCCGGCTTTGGACTTGATATGAACCAAGATAACACACACATGTTCCAAGACAGTCACTTGGCTCCCATACCGCTTGCCTTCCCAGAAAGCCTAATTTACTGCAAATGCATGTTTTACAATCACAAATAACATGACAAGCATGGATATGGTCCCTCCGCACATTGCTTACGTAAGAGAACATCTTCAGCATGACATTAGTTTGCTCTTGACATCAAAAGCCACTGATACACGCAAGTACACCAAACACACGCACGCACACCACCCCCACACCGTTGCCTGGTCCACACTACCTGAACTACACCATTCCAGCCCCACGAATGACTTGTCAGTGTCGGGTTAGCGGAACCAGGTCTTTAGGTGCAAAAGGTAGGGTGAGTGCTAGGAGGGTGGGTGAGTGCGGGCTGGACGACGCCTCGGGGTGGGGGGCTTCTGACGAGCCCTTCCTTGGGACAGGAGACACGTGAAACTGACAGATCCATCGGGGTTGGACGCTTTGGAATGAGGGGCTGGTCTTTGGACTTGGAATGGAGGGAAAAGTACTCGCTCCTCCAAAGCTGGTGTTGGAATCTTGCCGTTTTCCCTAACACAAACACACACACTTACACACACACAGCAAGAGAGAGACAGACAGACTTAGAACCCATGGAACTAAGCCCTCCTTCAAAGTGAGAGGGCGTCATTTCCAAGCCAGCCCGAGAAAATTTTCAGAGCAGAGACCTAAGGGTAGAGTTGACCCTCCCTTCTGTATGGACACTGTCCAGGAGGGGAAGACCAGATGCTCCCCAAGGAGGCATAAGACGCTGGACCTCGGGGGAAGCATGCCAGCCCAGTGTGTCCCCGCCCCAAGCTCCAAGAGCCCATGGGCTGGGGTCTCTGTTGCCCTAGGCCCAGGGCTGCCTAGCAAAGCTTCCCCGGGGAGATGTATGTCACACACACACGTGCACGCACACCCACTCACATGCACACACAACTTCCTCTGTCCACTTTCTTCTCCCCAGTAAAGCTTCTGAGACACGCACAGCCTTCTCCCATGGAAGGAGTTGGGGCAGCTTGGTGGGCAGTGACCTCGAAAGCACACCGTCCTCCGCCCACCCCTGCAACAGTGGCCTGTTTCTGTCTTTCCATGGGGAGGGCAGGCAGACGTAAGCACCTGCCAGTCCCCGTGGCGGCAGAAGTGGGCGCTGGAAGAAAGCCCCGTCACCCCTGCTCTGACATGTGGCCTCCAGCTAGGTCACCGGCTGCCAGTGTGGTCGTAGCCTGTGGCCTACAGAAGAAAGCGCAGTCAAGGCCAGGGAAAGTTCTGGAGAATGGTGGAAGGAACGTCGGGCTTGAAGCCAGCCAACCCTGGGTTCAAGGCCCCTAATTCCCACTCACCCACGAGCTGGCTGCTTCCAGGTCAGCTGCTCACCCTCTCTGTGCCCTGGTTTCAGGATCTGAACACAAGATCACGACTCTGTAGTACGGACTTTTGGAAAGATCAGGGCCATCGTGCAGGCCCTGGGTGTCTTTCTCCTCTCCTCGCTTTTCCATCAGAACAGAAGAGGGGCCACAGCACCCTTGTCCCTCATCCCCAAAGAGGTGCCGGGAACAGACTGGCCAGTTGCTGAGCTCTGAAGCCCAGGACCCTTTGGGAAACCGAGGTCCCTGAGTGTGATTGCGGTTTCCTGTCTGGACAGGTGGTTGGTGCTATGTTACCATGACAGTGCTGGGACTGTGCTGTGAGGCTCGGGGTGGTCGCCCTGAGATCTGCTTTCGGCCGTGAGCTTCTGCTGTCTGTGTCCTTTAGACACAGACCCCTCCTGACAGGCAGACGGCGCTTCTCCTGAACTAAACGCTAAAGTGCAGGAAGGAAGGCCAGCTGGCATGGAGTCCTCCCCTTCCAGCCTCTGCTGGGGGCAACCGGGTGAGGGAGTCACCGGGGGGTGTCCCCCTTCCGCTTCGAGACCCCAGTTGTCTCCTAGGAAATGACGCTCTTTTCCAGGATGTGCACCCAGGAGCGCCTCGTGTGAACGCTTAAAGGAGGTGTGCGCTTCCTGGACTGAATCCAAACACGAGAAGGGGTGAGGAGCTCAGCGTGGAGCCGGGGGGAAGGGGTTGCACAACCAGGGCCAGGGAGGGGCTGCCTGGCACACACGTCTGGCAGGAAGGTCATCTGCAATACCTCTGGGTGACCTGAGGGACTCCGGGGACCCTGCCAGCTGTGAGGCACGTGGCAGGCAGAGGTGGAAGGTCATTCTAACACTTCAAGGATGACACCTGCTAGTTCTGCTAATGGAGCATGAGAGCAAGACACAAAGGGTCAGGGTGAACCCATTTTTGTCTGTTTGCTTGTTTGTTTGAGAGACAGGTCTTGCTCTGTTGCCCAGTCTGGAGTGCAGTGCATCATCCCGGCTCACGGCAGCCTTAAACTCAGGGGCTCAAGCACTCCTTCTTCCTCAGTCTCCCAAGTAGCTGGGACTACAGGTGTGTACCACCCTGCACTGCTAATTTTTTAAAAAGTTTTTTTTTTTGTAGAGATGGGGTCTCACTATGTTGTCCAGGCTGACCCTGAACTTCAGAGCTCAAATGATCCTCCCGCTTCAAACC
Organism: Tarsius wallacei; assembly: GCA_963574415.1. Classification (NCBI taxonomy): domain Eukaryota; kingdom Metazoa; phylum Chordata; class Mammalia; order Primates; family Tarsiidae; genus Tarsius; species Tarsius wallacei. The sequence continues at coordinate 3,239 of CAUYQG010175194.1, read as the reverse complement.
CTGTTTTATTTCCTCCAACTGTGGAAGAGACATCTAAGTGCCACGCCAATCCACCCGCCCCTCCTTTCTTACTAAAGAGCCTCACTTTGTTGGGGGCACGTCCTCGACTCTCTGCAGACATAGTGTAACTCTGTGACACAGTCCTGGCCGACAAGATGAGCACAAAGGTGGCTGGTGGAGCCGTGGGAATGCTCTTGGGACAGGGCAGGTCCGTCTAGCTCGCTCCCCTTCTTACTGTCCAGAATTCAGATGAAAAATTGGAGGCACAGCTCCATGTCGGGCCTCGAGGCACCATTATAAAAAGGAGACTTGCAAACCCTTGGCCCTGCTGTCCTTCACCTGAGGAGACCCCAGCACCTGCATCTCCAGACTTCAAGGTCAGCCCCTCACTGGCTTAAGCCAGTGCTGGGTGTGGGGAAGGGCCTAGGTTATCAGCGGCTGAATCCAGGAACCTCCTCCCGGCGGAGCCCACCTCCGCTGACCCAGGAGGCTCCAGGGCTGACTTCCCCTTTTGCCAACAGGTTGGGGGAGACAAGGGGGAGCTGGCCCCAGGTCACACAGCCCATTGACAGCACTGAGCCGTGTCACCCTGTCACCCAGTAGGTGCACAGTCCCACCCCCACTTCTGGGACTAACTCCCTGAGTTCACTGGGTGAAGCCTCGTCGTCCTGGCCTGTAAAAGGGGCACAACGTTGGAACGAGACAGTCTACACAAGCCCTCTGCCTCTGCCAGCCTCCGAGGCCCAGGTGGGTCCCTTCATCAGAGAATTCAGCACCTTCCACTTCATTTTGCCTCCCTGAACATCCTGCCTGTAGTTCTACCTATGACCTGTCTTCTGGGTTAGCTTTTCTCATCTAAGGACTAGACGAAGGAAAAGCAATTTTTGGTTGGGAACACCTTAATTCTAACATAAATTACCAAAAAAAAAAAAGGCCCAGAATTGAGAGTTTTCTGAGGAGCTGGTGTCAGGTGTATGAATGCCAAGCTGGTTTTTCTCATATAATCAATAGTATTGCTTGGCAGTGGGTGCCTGGAATGGGGGGGGGGGGGCTCGGCGATTGATTATTGATGTCTGCATGGGTTCAGTACTGAAGGTAGCTGCCCACACATACCTCCAACGTGGAGCCAGACTGGTGACCAGCCACCCCCTCCCATCCCTCGTTTCCTAAAGGCCACGGTTTGGGGGCGAAGAGCCGTCATTCAGTTGACATAAATCCTAGGCAAGGAGAACTCAAGGTGTTTCTCCTTAAACTTTTCATTTTGTCTTTGGTCAAAACTTTGCTGTTGGTCCTTGTCCTCAGAGGAAATCTAGGAAGGTGAAAGTAACACCTGACATTCTCTCTCTCCCCTCTCTCCCCCTCCCCCTCAAATTGTGGTAAGATGCACATAATGTAAAATTTAGCATTGTAACCACTTGTTTTTTTTTGAGTCGGAGACTCACTCCGTTGCCCAGGCTGGAGCGCAGTGGCACACTCACGGTCACCACAGTGTCGACCTGCTGGGCTCCAGCGATCCTTCCACCTCAGCTTTCCAAGTAGCTGAAACTACAGGTGCGTCCCACCACACCTGGCTAATTTTTGATTTATTGTAGAGATGAGGTCTCGTCAAGTTGCCCAGGCTAGTCTCGAACCCGCAGGCTCAGGCAATCCTCTTGCCTCAGCCTCCCAAAGTACAGGGATGATGGGCTGAGCCACCGTGCCTGGCCTGTCACCACTTTGAAGTGCACAATTCGGCACACTGAGCCTGATGTCATCTCTGACCTGGGATCCCTTGTGCCCTCTCCAGCCAGCCCAGCGCCACGTGAGGTTTCCAAAGTCTCCTCAAAGCCCCTCAGAGGCCCTGTCAGGCCCCAGCCCCAGTCTAAAGGGAGAAGATAAGATCCCCCTGAACTATTTGACAGCCCGAGGCGGCCCCTACGAGGCAGGGTGGGCCCATGCCACTGGCACCCTTTGCTAGCTGCCGTCCATCACAGGCCGGCCAGCACAAACTGTCCCCCTTTGGGTCTTTGTCTGCCCGTCATCCTCCTCAGCCCTGCGGGGGCAGAGGGTCCCCAGCCTCTTCTCCCAAAGCTTCCCAGGACACCCATCTTTGGCCCCTGAACCCGGCGGGGTCTCCAGCCAGCTGCTGCCTGGACCACCCCCTTTCCTTGCATCCAAGAAGACACACTTGCCTTTGGGCTTCTAAGCGATGCCACAAGCCAAGGTTCCGGCCTGTGCTGGTGCTGGGGTTCCCACCTGAGAGGTGTGATGTCGGTCACAGATGACTCGTGTGGCTGCAGCCCGTGGACTCTGCCCAGAACTGAGGGCCAGTCCTGCAGGGAGCTCTGCGGGTGGCTTGGTCCTGCCCCCATCACAGTTGAGCTGACAGGCAGAGAGTTCTACCCATTTTCCTGACACCCATTCCCGGAGGCTGCAGGGACCACAGCCCACAGAGATGCCCGAGCCCCTGCACCCATGGGCTTCAGGTCAAACGAACCTGGGTCACATCCTCCTTTGATGGGGGCAAGTGGATTTTTGTCTTTAAGCCTCGCTTTTCTCATCTCAAACGGGGGTGAAGCAATATTAGACCCTGGGGTTGGGGGGGTGGGTTGTGGGAATGAGTAAAACATGGCTGCAGTGCCCACCAAGGGGCCAGGCACCCATGGGCGCCCAGTGGCATGTTCCCTGTACCCTGTGTCTGCCCGTCCTCTGCCCACCACCCCCTGGGCACCCCCTGGGCACCTCCTGGCCTTGGTGCTGTACGCATCCGCACCCGCCATGCCCGGCTGTTCTTTATAAACCCCTGAATCCTGCAAGAGCCTTTCTGCGCCAGAGAACACGCTAAGAGAAAACGGGGACAGGGTGGGGGGAGACGGGGGAGGTGACAAAAACATCAACCGTGGGCTCGGTGGCTCGGCCTATAATCCCACGCCTTTGGGAGGCTGAGGTGAGTGGATTGCCTGAGCCTGCGAGTTTGAGACCCGCCTGGGCAAGCGAGACCTCATCTCTACAATAAATAAAAAAATCAGTCGGGCATGGTAGTGCGTGCCTGTAGTTCCAGCTACTTGGAAGGCTGAGGCAGAAGGAACGTCGGAGCCCAGCAGGACGAGGCTGTGCGGTGGCCAGGAGCGTGCCGCTGCACTCCAGTCTGGGCGACAGAGTGAGACTCCAACTCAAAAAAAAGTACAAAAATACAGTTAGATAGGAGGAAAAAGTTTTAGTGTTCAATAGCACTGTAGGGTGAATATGGTTAAAAATTT
>CAUYQG010175187.1:0-29671 GCA_963574415.1 Tarsius wallacei | reverse complement strand
TTTCAAGAATTAGAAAAGATGTCCTCCATTCTCCCTAAAACACACATATACATGCACACACAAGCACCCTGTAGACCATTCCATTTATTTTAGCCATTTAAGAGGAAGCAGAACCACCATTTCTTTCTTTTTTTTTTTTTTGAGTTGGAGTCTCACTGTCGCCCAGACTGGAGTGCAGTGGCTGCTCCTGGCCACCGCAGCCTCGGCCTGCTGGGCTCCGGGGATCCTTTCACCTCAGCCTTCCAAGTAGCTAGAACTATAGGCGCGTGCTACCACGCCCGGCTAATTTTTGATTTATTGTAGAGATGATGAGGTCTCACCAAGTTGCCCAAGCGGGTCTCGAACCCACGGGCTCAGGCAATCCACTCACCTCAGTCTCCCAAAGGCACGGGATTACAGGCTGAGACACCGAGCCCGGCTAGAACCACCATTTCTGATCCTCTCAGAATCACTATTGTTAATTGACCAGAGTTTGGTCAACATTTGACACTTTTTTTTTTGAGTCAGCGTTTCATTCTGTCGCCCAGGCTGGAGTGCAGTGGCACAGTCATGTTGGGCTCAGGCAATCCTTCTGCCTCAGCCTTCCAAGTAGCTGGAACTACAGGCATGTGCCACCACACCCAGCTAATTTTTTTATTTTTATTGTAGAGACGAAGTCTCACCAAGTCACTCAGGCTGGTCTCAAACCCCTGGGTTCAGGCCATTCTTTCGCCTCTGCCTCTCTTCTAGTAATTCTAGGCCAAGAGGCAAAATGGATTAATGTTTCTAGGTTCATGACATGTAGTGAACAATACAACATCAATACTAGATAGTGTGCAGCATGGAATATATAGACTGTGGTGTATTACATAATGTGTAAGTGAAACAAGAGTTCTGTCCATCTGTCTGTTGGTTGGATTACATTTTTGTCGTATGTGCAGGGTATATTTAAGGTATCCCAACCATAGACCATATAGCAAAGCAAAACAGTTATTTTCCAGAGTGGTTGAATTTGAGGTTAAACACAAAGTACTTGAGATCGCTGATGGAGAGACATGCTATTGAGAGCAAGATGTGGTGGACACAGGAAACAAACTGGATTAACCAGGAGCCCCAGACCAGGACACAAGGACAGATGCTTCAAGCGCAGGTGACTGTTTCACATCAAGCGACTGCTCTTTTCCTAGACAACCTTATGTATTGAGTTCTATGCGGACTAGTAGTATTTCATTATTTGACAAAGGTTAACCATTTTCCCTATTATTATATACACCCACAGGCACACATACACAATTAGGTGGCATATAACAGGTGCTCCCTATACGATAAGCATTGTACATATGCTAATCCATTTCCTTCTCACAACAATATTAAGGGGTAGGACTAGAAATTAAAGCTGGAACCAGAGAGATTCTGAGACTTGCCAAAGGTCACACAGCATTCACATAGATGACTTAGAATTAGACCCAAAGCCTGTGAGTTTAACACACAATTTTCTGTACCTCCTTAGACAGTTATGCTGTAACTGGCAATTTCCAAGTGAGTCAAAGTTGAAGGAAGGTAGAGGCAGCCAAGGGCCTAACCAACCTTAGATTTCTCATCTCAAAACCATGATTAATCTAGGTTACTAGTAAAAAGAAAAGGAAAGTTTTTCTTTACAGATCTGAAATTCTAAGCATTAAGAATAAAGAAATGGGAGTCAAGGGCAGAACTGCCTCCTATCCTGTCCTTAGAAAGCTAGTTATCCCTTGTCACACAGATACTTCAAGTGATGCACATAAAACCTTCCTTCTCTGCTACTTTCTGGCCCTTGTCACATTAATATTGCTGTATTGCCTGCCAGTCATGACTATTTTCATTCTATTAAAAAGTACTTAAGAGAAGTCTTAATTTTTCTTGGAAAAATGTAGGTGCTAATTAGAAAATTATCTGTCATGATTTATCAAATTATTTGCTCTGACACCACTGTCACCTGCCCCTTCCAGTGGCAGGGCCAACCCCTTGCTCTGTCATGGTCTGTTTGTTGAGGAGTCTGACTTGGCTATGTATTCTTTCAAAGGTTTATCAACCCTCTCAGGACAGTTTGTGCATATCCAATGCGATGACAACAGATACATAATTTATTTTCTGGAGTGAGTTATGAAGGTTAATCAATAAGAAGTAGAAGTCTTGTAAATTACCTATCAAAGATCAGCCTACGCGATGTTCTACTTAAACAAGGCAGGTTTGAGTTGAAGTCCTGGGTTGCACTACTCATTAGCCCACATGCAAGATAATGTGATTCTCAGGCAGAGCAAGGCGGGTCTCGCTATTAAGACAAAGACAGTAAAATACAAATGAAATGTGTTTTGCTATAACAGCAATTCCTGCTGTCAGAGAAGAAAAAAATTAACGGGGAACCAAAAGTAAGCTAAGAAAATCCCTCTCCATGATCGTGGTAGACGGTTTAGAGGAGAGTAGCAAGGTAGGAAAAGTTGCGCTGGTGGACGCTCCAAAACTTTATCTTTAAAAAAAAAAAGAATTAAAGCCACAGTTGACCACAGGAAGCATCTCTAAGTGCCTGCTCTCTGCTTAGACAGCCTGGCCAAGACGAAACAAGTGACAGTGCATCACCAAGTCTGCATCAAAGTCCTTTGCAAAAGAGAGAAAGGGTCTCAGAAACAAAGTGGCTGGCTCAAGTCCAGGAATATGGGTCCAATGCACATGCAGGGGTCAAAATGTATGGAGCAGGTAAGTGTGAAAAGAGATGGAGGTGGGTGGATCTCATTCTTTCGGCCTGTGGCAATTAGGAGATTTGTAGGGCAAAAGGCGTGGCCAACGCAAATGGAAAAACCCTAGATGGTCCCACTGCAATACGTCCTCCCCACCACCACTCTGCTCTCTATCAGCCTCGATCAATGCTGCTGATTCACTGCAATATTTTGTTTTAATCAACAATTCCTCTATTTAAGATATCATTTGTAATGAAAACTGGGAGGGTGATGATGATGACTGCGAATCGTTTTACCCATGGTACTGATATCGGTCCAAGAAATGTTTTTGTTTCTCCTGCCTACTCCACTAAGGATGATTTCAGAATAGTGGCAACACCCATAAAATCCAAAATGCTTGCGTTCCTACATGCTAGCCCCAAAGCCTTGAGCACAGAGCTTCTTTCCGTCTCTGGACATGACACTGTTGGAGCAAACTCATTCACTTGGATACAGAACATCCCAAGGCAGCTCCCTGGACTCCTAAACCAAAAACCTTTCTGCTGATATGATTGTGCACATCCGGGTACTCAGCATTCACGCAGAGAAGAGAAACCAGAGGCCCCAAGATGTGGTCCCAATATTCTTTCTACTGCAGGAAGCTTGCTGTAGGTTCGTGCCATGCGTTGATTATAAACCGTGACCTAGATACTGACGGCAAAAGAATATATGCGTGGTTCTAAGTCCACTAAACCTAGATCCAAACCCTTTCCTCCATCACTCATGACAGCACTGTAGAACACATGTGAGAGTGTTGTAAGAACACCTTCAACTCTTCTTGAATGCACTGGTATTATTTAAAAAGCAAAGCATTCATAAACTTCAAGACTTCAAATGCTATTAACGTACAGCTCATGGAATAAACCAGATGGTGCTGTTGCCCTGCTTAAAACTTTCCAGTGGCTTCTCATTGTACCTTGATAAAAATACAAACTCATTATCGTGCTGTGCAGGGCCCTGCCTCACCTGGCCCCCCCACCTACCACCCGACATCATTTCCTGCCAGTTCCCTCATGCATCACAAGGCCCGGACCATGATGACCCTGGTTTCCTTTGAACACTCTCCAATAACGGTTTCTTCTCAGTGGGATGCTCCTTTTTGTATTTAGTTCTTTGCTTCAGTGTCATAGCTCAGAGAGGACTGACCTGCTCACCTTCACTGTGATGGGAAGCCCCCGTGTCTCTTTTTCAGTCTGTGATTGTTTAGTTCTACAAGGATTATGCATCTGCTTGTCTGCCTCCATCCTGCCTATTAGAACCTAAGTACCTACAGAACAGGAGCCTTGACTCACAGTTCAGTGATATATTCTCAGTACCTAGAACCATGTCTGGCATTGAATCAAGGCCTGATAAGTTATTTGATGAATAAAGGATTGAATGAACACGTTGACCTTATAACTGATTACAGCGCATCAATCAATGCGTTGGGGCACCAGGCATTGGAGACGCATAGCCCCACTGGAAGAAACTTCTCAGACTTTACTTCTTCATCTTTCAAACCTAAGACACACTGCATGAACCATATTTACCCAAGTAAACACACCCCTCCCCCATGGAAAGGAAATATGCTTTTTGGCCTTGACCTCATTTCGCCTCCAGCAGAATGCCTTTGGCTGTCAGCAGCTAGAAGCCTGAGCAGAACAGGTGGAGAGAGGTGCAAATGACCCTGAAGTTTGAAAGCAAAAGACATTATCACCTAAGAGGTTGGTAAAATTTAAAAGACTGATGATGTCCAGTTTGAGCACAGATGCAAGGAGACTGGTCCACTATACTCCACTCTCTGTGTGAGTAAGAATTGGCAAAGCCATTTGCTGAAGGCAATAATTCCTTGTATGACTATATATGGAATTGCGTGTAGTCAGTTGAGAAAGATAGCATGGACCTCTAGGTACTGATGGGGGAGATGGTCAAAACATGCTTAGATACCTAAAAGCTAGTTGCAGAACAATGTGGATGGTGAGATCCCATTTGCTTAACATATGTGCATTGTGTCCATGTACACATACCTATGCATGTAATTACATAGGAAAAGTATGGGAGGATTTCAGACTAACTCCAAATTGATAGCAGGTGTTGCCTCTGGGTTGAAGGGGGTGCTGTAGTAAGAAGATTCCATGTTTTCCTCTGCTTATTTCTTGAAACCGTTTCTGGGAAAACATAGTCATGACATTACAACTTTAAAAGTAAAAGTGCTGAGAGATCTTGACAGAGAGACTCTGAATTCCTGGCTGGGACCTGGGATGGGATTTGTAGAGAAAATGGAGATTAAAAGGATAAAGCAGACAAAGCCAGTTGATTCAGATTCAAATCCAGGCTTCCCCATTCCCCTGGACTTGAGTAAGTGACTTCCCTGAGGCTTGAGTTTTCGCACATTCAGAGCTGGGATAATAACAGTAGCTATCTGTCGAGCTTTGTGAGGATTCACTGGGATGGTGCACGTTAAATGCTTAGCACACTGCCTGGCACAGAGCACATACTAACGTTCAATATTAATTTTTGTTATTCTCATTATCATTATTTGTCACGTTTCAGTGTTCAAGTTTGCTTAGAAGAGGGAAAGGAGAGCAAAGAAGCCACAACATAGCAATATCATCTTTAAGACTCGAGTTAGGAGTTCCAATAGAACTTTTAGCAAGGAAAGAAAGGTTCTATATGACACAGGCCAGTACAGTCAATGCACAATAGTGGAGTTTTTAAAGGCTATTTAATTGCAATTAACTTACATTTAAATAGAGATATATCACCCATATTGCCCAGCCCATTTCTAGAGAGATCTGTTTTTCCCAGCTAAAATATCCTCAGTCTCTTTTAATAATCATTGCTACCAACAATCAGCACCAGTTATACTACTAAAAATATCCTGAACTCCTAGCACTTCAGTTCATTTGTGGCAGAAAAGATGATTTTTGAAGGTTTTAGGAAGTAGATCCTTTTTCAAGCTCATCCAGTTCTTCTGATTTCTTAGAGGAGAGTCTCCGTTGGTGCTATCCCATCTTTAACAACACCTCCCTAGCACTTTCCAATCTCCTTTTTTCCTGAGAGAGAACAGTCCTCAGACTCAGCAAACACTTTCATCACACATAGGAAGAACTTGATAACATTGTTTTATTTTCAGTGCATCTTTAGATATAATTTATACTCCATAAAATTCACACTTTTAAATATACAAGCCAGTTGTTTTTTTTTTAAGTTGGGTTCCCACTCTGTCGCCCAGGCTGGAGTGCAGTGGTATGCTCACGGACACCCCAGCGTTGACCTGTTGGGCTTCGGTGATCCTTCCACCTCAGCCTTCTAAGTAGCTGGAACTACAGGTGTGCACTACCACTCCTGGCTATTTTTTTTTGATTTATTGTAGAGAGGAGGTCTCACCATGTTGCCCAGGTTGGTCTCGAACCCACGGGCTCAGGCAATTTTCTCACCTCAGCTCCCAGTGCTGGGATTACAGGCTGAGCCATGGCACCTGGCCTTTTTTTTTTCCTTAACATATATACAACATTATACAACTCTCACCACTAATTCCAGAACATTTCCATAACCCCCAAAAGAAATGTCACACCTATTAAATGGTCACTTTTTATTCCCTCTCCCCTCATCATCTAGCATCTAGCAATCTACTTTCTGTTACTATTGGTTCACTTATTCTGAATATTTCATATCAGTGGAATCATATAATTATGTGGTTCTTTATGTCTAGCTTCTCTCCCGTAGTATAATGTTCTCAAGTTTCATCCACATTATAGCATGTAATACTACATTCTATTTTATGGTTGAATAATATCCCTGTTGCATGCTATATCACTTGGTGTTTATCCACTCATTAGTTGGTAGATATTTAGCTTGTTTCCATCATTTGGCTATTATTTGCTATGAACATTGGTTCGTAAGTGTAGACATATGTTTTTAATTATCTTGGATATATATCTAGGGTTAAAATTGCTGAGTCATATGGTAACTCTATAATTTTTTAAGAAATTATCTCTGTAATATTTTGAGCAATTGATGCACTGTTTTCCAAAGTGGCTGAAAAAATTTTGCATTCCTGCCAGTACTGCATACAGGTTCCAATTTCTCCACATCTTCACCAACACTTGCTACTGTCCATTTTTTAAAATTATAGTCATTCTAGTTAGTGAAGTCAATACGTTTTTAACAGATATCATTTATTTATTCCTTAAGTTAGAGATGAAAGGTATCTGTTTGTGAATCAATTTGTATTCGTTGCAAAAATGGCATCAATTCAAATAAAATATTAACTACATAGTAGTACTGGTGCTACAAAGCATTTGAGTGTCTAAAGTTGAGGAAACTGTGGCCCAAGATGTGGCTTTAGGGTTCCATTACGGGATCCCTGCATAAACCTATAAGCTAAAGTCATATTCAAAAATGATGTGATTTGCTTATTAATGCACAGACACTCAGGGGCAGACCCAGAATGAGAGTGCCATCTGCAGAAGTCCTGCACCCAGATTCTTTCTAGAATACACATGGGAAATTTAGAAGTATGGTTTTTGCAGGCAGGACCTAGATGACACTCTTCCTGGAGAATGGCAGCACTGTCCGCTTTTGTTGTTGTTTTTGTGGGGATTTTTGTTTGTTTTGTTTTATTTTTGCGTCAGGGTCACACTCTGCTGCCCAAGCTGAAGTGCAATGGCATGATCAACGCTCACCCCAGCTTCCAACTCCTGGACTCTAGTGACTCTTCAATCTTAGCCTCCTGAGTAGCTAGGACTATAGGCACGTGCCACTATGTCAGCTAATTTTTTATATATATTGTAGAGACAAGGTCTCTCCATGTTGTCCAGACTGGTCTCAAGCAATCCTTTTACCTTAGCCTCCCAAAGTGCTATAATTACAGGTGTGGGCCACCACACCCACCTTGGTTTTCTTAATCATTGTATTTCCCACCTTATTCTTCTTGAGGGTCAGACACAAAGGGCTCTGGAACAACAGAGCTGATCAAATCGCAGCAACAAACAGTCTGAAGCAAGCATTTGGTAGCAGTGGATCCCTGTCCCTCTCTGTTCCACATCCTCAACTGGCATTCACTTGTGAAAGGGAAAAGCTACATATTCCCAGACCAGCATACCGTTCTATCCAGGAACAGTGAGAACAGGATATGCTGCCTCACTTCCCTCCCATGTGATCATGTGGCCCAGAGTGAAGGGACAGGGACAGTTCTTTCTGTCCCATTTTAAGACTTGTGCAAAGATTTAAGTTACACTGCACTGCAGTGTCCAGCTGTCCTCTTGGGACAGGCTTAAAAATTTTTTCTACCCGAAGCTACACAACTGCAAAGCCACAAAGCCATGGCTGTTTCTGGAACACAAGTTCTTAAGTATGTTTCGGTCTTGGGGTGTTTTGACAATCAACTAGAAATGACAAACCCTTCCACTGCAAGAGCATATGCTCACAGCTTGAGATACAATTTAAGGGGAAATTCTCAGTCACCCCAAGTCAAGAATCATGCCCACAAATCACTCTGCAGGAGTTCCTTTTTCTTTCTTAGCCCCAGAGAGAGGCATTGAAGTCACTGGAGAGGGTCACTGTGGGCTTTTCCTGGGCTTGGGAACTCCTTGGCAGCAGATCAGAAAAGACAGCTGCTGACAGCTGAAAATGTCCTGCCTGGACCTGAAGATCAAGAGGTGGAATGTGTGTTTCCATGACACTCCCCAAAACAGGTGGTTCCCAGACTCTGGAAAAGCACATTCCCTGTTTCATAGTAAGTCAGTTGCTGCCTGTGGACATGTGTATTCAAGGAATGGAAGAGAAAAGTACCAGGTGTCTTCAAGACAAACCCAGAAAGCTAATAAAACGGGAGTGAGTCGATGGACGAAAAATCTCAAAACGATGTTAAATATGAGCTTAAGGGTAGAGTATTAAGATCATCTTCGCCATTATTACCTCTTTCTTCCCACTTACATTATCTTCTTCATAGCCCTCACTTCCATCTGTAACAAATCTATTTACATATACATTGCAGTGGTTATTCTTTCTTTCGTCTCCTTCCCTCACAAGAACACAAACCGCACTAAGGAAGACATCATATCTGAGCATTGAATTTCTGATGTCTACCATTGTTCCTTGCATGTAGCAAGTGCCCAATACATGTCTGAAGAATTATCAGAGGAATGAATTAACTAGTCAGTGCATAATAATCTTTTCTACTACCCTTTGACATACAAAGATTTCCCTCTCTTTTATGCATGAGTGAACTGAGGCTCAGAGAGGTGAAATAACCTATTCAAGGTCACAGCTTATAGTGAGTAAGGCTGGGTCTATCTGAATCCAAACTCCCAAGGTATTCCCTGTTCCACAAATTACTAAACCCCCAGAGGCCTTCCCTACTTCTGCTAAAATAAAAGGAAAATCAGCCAGACTGAAGACAGAACTGTCCTGTAATGGAAATCCTAGTTCAAGAGCACATGGCTCACCAGATGTTGCTTACAGCTTTGGTACAGTAAGACTTAATAAAGCACCCAAGACTTATCCCCCTTGTTCAGGCAGGTTTTCTTGTAGCCCGTGAACACATTTTTGGGTAGTTAGCAATTAAACACACATGATGCACTTGCCTGAAGCCATACAAGATACCAGACCCTCTGACACAGACACAGGCACATTTCTCTAATCCTCAGGGCTCTACCCCTTTTTCCATACACATTTTGATTTTTCTGCCTAACCCACATTTCTGAAACTGCCCTTCTTTTCAGGGCAGAATTCTTCAGTCAGTGAAGATCAAACAAATGGCAGCATGAGATACGGATATTCATTGACCAACTGCGAATGCCTAATGTTGGCAGTCATCACCTAGATATGGACAAGCTGTCCTCTGCTTCCCATATTGTCCCACCAAAGATCATTTGCCTATCCTCCATTTAGTTTCCGGAGAAATCTTTTAAAAATATACAATCAGATCATGGTGTTCCCCATGAAACTCTCCAAGGGTTTGCCGTCTCTCTTAGATCAAAATCTAAACTTCCCGCAATGTCCTACATGGTGGAATGTGACCTGGTGGCTGACTGCATATCTGACTTTGTGTTTTACCTCTGCCTCCTTTACCCACTGTGTCTCAGTCATACTGACTATCCTGGTAATTCCCCGAACATATCCATTTCATTCCACCTTAGAACTTCTTCTCGTTGCCTCTGCTTGGAATTTTCTCCCCTTCACCATGATTTTGCACATGTGACCCCTTCTTGTCAATCAGATCTGAGCTCTAATTCCTTCTTCAACTATCTAAAATAATCCTCCCGGTCACTATCATGTAACCTATTTTATTTTATTCATAACACTTCATACCATCTGATGTTCTTCTGGTTATTTGTCTGCTTTTTCCCTACGAGAATCTAAAGTGGTCTTATTCACACCTGCAACCATATTGTTCGGCACACACTGAATGTTGTATACATATTTGCTAAATCTGTGTGCACATATAGAAACCAGGCTACAGTCATCTGACTTTTCGAACCCAGCCGTACTTGGCCTATAAAGTGAACATGGTATGTCATCAACCTCATTTTGATGCTGAGGGTTAGATATCACGATGGAAAGGGAAGAGAATGAACTGGTAAGCTACTGATTGGGAAAAACGTCTTTTCAATTTTCCATGCACATTCCGACAAGGACTGGCTGGCAGACCTTATCCTAATGCCATTGGCAAGCCCGATCCGTGACTTCTTTCTCCAATCTACAAAGGAAAAATGTTATACTTTGAGGACTTAAGGGAATTAGGAGGAGGATTTAGTTTTTAAGAGAGAAAGCAAAGTCATTTAAATTGAAAACTGATCTTGTGCCTTAGACATGCATTTGGTTTGCAAGAAAAATCCTCAGGCAAGAGTGATGAGAGCTGACAAGGCGAGTCTGGTCTGTCTCTCAGTCTCAACTCCTGATAGAATGTTGCCAAGAAGATATCTTGATCACTTGAGCCACCTGGTTTTTAACTGAGGTTTTTGTCCTAAAGTAAGCGTGAACTTCAGTGGATCTCTAAGAGATAGTTTTATGTTCTGAGAATCACAGGAGCACCTATGCCTCCATGATGTCACGAAATTTTTATTTTCCTCAGAAGGACGCATATCTTTCAATGTCCTCATTTCATGAAACTTAGGAGAAAATCTGAAAGCAGAAACCACACACCTGGTCACTGGGAGCCAAGCAACCTATGCCTTCTCTTATGTAATTCTCTAATCCTTGGGATTGTTTGGTTGATTTATCCTCTTCATCCCTGTCTTCTCCTTCCCATATGACTTAAATAGCTTCATGTTTTAATGATGCATTTATTTAGGATATCAAATACTACCTTGTCATGGCTAAACGGAAGGAACAAGAGAAAAGGCATATGGAGAGGACCTAGAATATGCTTTTTGTTTAAGATACCACCCAAGTCTTTTTGTTCCTACCAAACAAACACCAAAAGTTAAAAAATTTTGATTTTATTTTTTAAAGCTTTTAAATTAAACAACAAGCTGACTGCATGTAATACAAATCCTTATGTGTAGAATGAAAGCATAAAAATATGTGTGCCAAGAAAGACTCAAGATACATCTAGTGATATGTGGTTGTTATTTCTGAGTGGAGGACTATGGTTTATGTGTGTATGTGATGTGTGCATATATCTCTGTACATTTCTTTACACTTTTCTGATTACCAAAACTTATTTTGTATTTATCCCACATTAACTTTATAGTAAGAAAATAAGCAACACTTTTTAAAAATGAATGTCCTATTGAAAAGAAGTCAAAGAAGAAGGCAACAAGCTTCAATCAAAGATCAAACCAACTGGCTGCTTGCTAAGACTAGCACCAATGTGGGACTCCTTTCTGCAGGCAGACAGCTGTGTGTGGAAAGCACTAACTGGCCTAACAGACACTCAGGAGCAGAGTGTGAGTAAGAATTAGTTAAGAAAAGTCTTAGAGAAGTCTCAGCCATGGTGTGGGGTCCACTGAAGGCTGTCAACACACCCTTTAAGATGCATCTGTCCAAATGGCTAATGGCTCACAACAATCCCTATCCCATTCTTTTTCCAGGACGGCTCAGCAGTATTCCAAATACATGGAGGTGTGTGACATAGATCATCAATTCAAAGATTAAGATGCATATTAGGTTGGATCTGTCAGATCCTTTCCCAGGAATCTGAAAGTTGAGTAAAGACACACAAAAGCTGGTGGTCTCTGTAGCTGAGTCATTGTGGTGTCAACAGCCTAGAGCAAGATTTTAAAACCTTGGCATGATTGATACTTTGAGCCAGATAATTCTGGATAACTCCAGACATCCTATGCACTGTAAGTTGCCAGTAGCAAACCCCCTCCACTTGTGACAACCAAGAAATTGTATCTAGATATTACCAAGTGCCCCAACAAGGCAAAAATCAACCCTGGTTGAGAAACACCTACTTGGAAAGAGTGTCCATACATTTCCCCTGCCGAGGCCCTGTGGTCTTCCCTATCTCTTGTGCTTTCCTTTGCTTGAGTTTATTTTCTTATTTTCTTTTTTCTTTTTTTTAATTTATCTTTTGAGATTCAAGAGTTTCTGTGCCTTCAATTGTTTATGTATCACACCTCAAAAACAGTAAACACTTTCCCCTCTCATTTTTTTTAAAGCTATCCAGTATTGAGTTCTGTTCCTTTTACAAAAGGGATATTAACACATACACACACACATTCAGGAATAGCCTTTGGTTTCTTGAGACTCAGAATGGTGTAGAACATCTGTTCTCCTTCCACCCACAGTAAGTCAAACCATCCTCAATTCAACTTATCTTTGATATCGGAGCAGATCTGAACATGAAGGCTTGAATGAAGCAATACTTCTGAACCACATGGGATACTCATAATATACCATGATGTGCCAGAAGCAAGGTTAATACAGAGAAATCAAGACGGCAGAGGTGCATTTGACCCAGGAGGGTGGTGGCTTGGCTGTGCCCGTGCTTGGGAGTTTAGAAGCAATGCTAGCACATGAGGAATGAGGGAAGCCAGGAAGCAGAGATGTCTTCAAACACATGTGCTGTCTATCCCCAGGAGGAAATCATACCGAGCATACCTTGATGAGGCTCTCACTTGCTAAAACCAAACACTAAAGAAAATACACATGCAGACAGTTTCTCTAACCCAAACTCTACAACTGTTTGGACAGATAAGAATCCCATATGCTCTGTATTACTCTCAGCAATGGAAGGCTTTTTATCCATCCCCAGACGGCTCCATCACCAGCAGCAAGTGGGAGCCCTGGCCCCTCACAACGTAGACAGGGACAGGGACTCCGCGGCTGATGACTGGCATTCTGCATGATGGGTGAGCACATCCAACATCTGCCGGGCCCCCACACAAATCTTAGGCCCTCTGGCAAGCCGTGCCAAGTCCCTTCGCTAAGTCACAATGGGAATCGTCTGCCAAAACACCAGGTGTGAGATAAAACCCAGCTCATTAGAGTTCTTAAGCCCCCACCCAAATTCCTGGAAAATGCTACAGGCAAAAACAGGGCCTCCTGACCAGCCTTATTAAGATGGTCATCGGACGGTCCATGTCAATTTCACATTTTCTGTCAAAACCTCCCCCATAGCAGGCACCTCCGTGTTTACACTTCTCACCAGAACAAATGCAGAGCTGTAGAGGGAGAAATAACACACCACCACCGTAACAATAGAAGACATCGCTTGCAAGCTGTCTGCAGCCCCGGGAGTAACTGACATGTTTGACAGAGAATGTGTGTTGGTAACGTTGCTTGATTTGTGTTTAAAGGGAAAACAGAAAGTGTATTTCCAGGAGGTTTAGACATTGATAACCAAAAAGAAGGTCTTGTAAACAAAGCCACCGGACCAAGCCCGAGCAATCCACTCCTTGCCCTTTGTCACCGCACCTCCTCCAGGCTTGATCTTCTCCCCAAGGAGTGAGGCTTCCACCGGGGAACAAGATCTCCTGACAGCCTGCTGCGAGACACAGGGAGAAAAACTGATCAGAAATGACAGTGGCACAAAATCGCGTTAGACTTCTGCTCAGAATAGGTTGTACGGGTGAGAGACACGGCTGTTCCCCCACGGAGGTCGGGGCGATGACACCAAAGCTACACGGGATGGTGCGGTCCCCGAGAAGATGTGCTCTGAAGCCCCAGTGCCTGGCTGGTCTCCCTTCCCTGGGCCTGAGAATGAGTGCAAATTGTTCCACTTTGCTGAGCCTCGGTTTCTGCTTTTAAAAAGTCTTTCCAGGATGGTTCAAGTGGTAGAAATAGTTTAGGGAAAATACCCAGTGGAATGACTAGTAGCAGCAGAGATAATAGAAATAATAATAATTATATAATCATCATTTGTATTAGATATAATTATTATTGTATAACTACTATCATATAGTATTATATGATATACATTATATACATCATATGGCATTATATCATTATACTATGTATTTTATACATGAAGTCCATATTCTATTAATACATATCATTGTACATATGCATACTGCATAAATAATACAACATATGTAACAATAACTGTGTAATTATTATTTCTACCTTTTTTGAACACTTGCTATATGCCGCCCACCATGATGAGTGCTTTATGAGTATTAAATCATTTGACCCTCACAAACAAGTCCAGTATCATCTCCATCCTTCAGAATACTGAAGCTTGGATTTAGGCATTTTTTTTTAATATGGCCATCTTACAGATAAGAAAACTGATGTACAGAGTAATCTAGAAACATCCTAAGGAGTCTAATCTAGGCAGTCTGGTTCAAGGGCTCACACTCTCAGCCAATGTACATATTGGCTCCCCTGTAATAAACTCTCAATATTGCTACTATAATATACAAGCAGTTGCATTAGTGTGGGTAGTGGTGCTATTACACTGCACTTGGAAATAAACTTGCAAATACATTTGTTGAGGACCTTCTATGTGTCAGGTACTTCATATGATTTGGTTCTTTTAACAACTACCCCAAAGGATGAATACTACCCACAGAGGGAAGAACTGTGGCCAACCTCAGTCACACAGGTAGGATGTGGTTTCCAAGGTCACCCAGGTGGAGGCCCTCAGTGGTGGCAGCAGGAGGTGAACCAGGTAGAGCTCACACCTCTACACCACACCACCTCCTGTTAGCCTTGTTTTTTTCCTTTCTGTGATGTATTACTTAAATTAGATACTGTAGGTGAAATGCCTTACACATGGCCTGATACATAGTAAATGCTTAAAAATAGCTGCTGTTGTTGTAACTATAACTGAATGTGAAAAGCCCCAATTGACATTTTCTTCCAAGAAAATTATGGAAGTATGAATTTATGACGCTGTTTGCTCAGAGGGCAGATCCCTTGCCCTCTTTTAAACCTCAACAAAGCCCTCACACTGTTGGTTCCCCAATCTAGCTGTCCATTAATCAGACATGCATCCCTCTGGGCCCTGCTTTCTGTGAATCTGATGTAGATGTCTTGGAGCTCAGCGCGGGTACCTGCGTGGTCATGCCCTTGCCTGGACTCTGATCTGTAGCAGGTTTGGTAAATGTCTTGACGCAGCGCAGCAGAACCTCAAAGCCACTTGGAGCTGCACGTTTCTCTCCGAAGGCTCTCCACGCATCCTCACTGCCACCGGGCACTGACAGATGGGAGCTATTCTTATTATTTAACATTTATTAAGCGCCCACAGTGTGCCAGGAGCTGCATGGAACAGGGGTGTGGGTGGTCCTAAAGAGTCTGTCCCCAGAAGGCTATGGACACATGGAAGGGAAAAGAGGAAATGGGCCTCTCATTGCCCTACAAATCCCAGCCTCCCCCTCTTCCCATCCAGCTCTATTTCCAGTCCCAGCATGCTCTGCTGGAGAAAGGTGGACAAAGATTTGGGCAAGGACTCAACATGACTGAGACCTATAACCACACCTTCATGTGTGCCTAGCAGCTCCAGTTCCCCAGGCTTACGGAATTGGGGGTGGATGGGGGATGGGTTTTATGCCACCCAAGAGGAAGGGAAAGATGGGCCTCAGACCCCCATAGCCGTAGGCTAGGAATGCCAAACCCCATGGTAGAATATCCCTTTCTCCTTCACAGCACTCCCTGGCTGTGTCCCTATGCCAGCCGCCCACACCAAAAACATGTGTTCTTGGTCACCAGGGATCTCCATCAAGAGTTGCAACAGAGAGATGCAAATGTCTTCCCCTCCACCCAACCTACAGTACCTTTTATATTATAAAAGCAAATGTGCAGCAATTCAGGAAAACACGAGCAAACTATGACAACAGCGCCGTTGACCATCAGTTGTGGAGTTCCCACCATGAGCCAATGTTGACCACCAAATCCTGACGGCTCCCTTTTGAGGTGGATGTGACCATTTCTCACTATCAAGTTGAGACCACAAAAGCCCAGAAAGGGGAAGAAGCTCCCACATCACACAGGAGCCAAGATCCAACGCAGGATTGGTCTCTGCGGGAAGGCCAACCCTAGGCGTTATATCACGCTGCCTGAATGACCCCATGACTATACTGCAAAGGCTCTGGGAATACAGAGTGCACTTGGTATTGCATTCATTTTGCAGATGAGGAAGTGGAAGCCCAGAGAGGTCAAACAACTTACCCAGAGTCACGAAGAGAGGGTCATAGCCAGACTCAGCTTTCCCTGTTCTAAACCCTGATCTCTTTATACGTAACTGTGTTGCTTCATGGAATGAGAAGAAATCACTCTTCAGAGAACATGTCCTGTGAACAATATGAAGTGCACACATTATCCCACTCTTTGGTGCCCCAATTCTCCCCATATTTAGGAGACAATGCAGATGAGACCATGGAGGAGAAGGAACAGCTGAGGACCACCTTATCCCAGGGTGGTGAATGTGCTGAGCTCTGCTGTTTTACTCTGAGCCAGACACAGGGCAGGAAGGCAGGGTTGGGGCCAAGCTGGTCATCCCTTCAGAGATGGAGTTCCTGTTATCATCTTCTCACTTCAAAGACAAATTACCTGGGCATGGTGGTGTGTACATGAGAGGCTGAGGCAAAGGAGGCTGAGGCAAGAGGATCACTTGAGGCTGTAGTACGTTATAATCATGCCACTGCACTCCAGCCTGGCTACAGAGAGAGATCCTGTCTTTGCAATAAATAACAAACAAACCCACCAAAACAAACAAACAAAAATCTTTGTCTTCTGAAAGGTACTAGAAACTCTGTCATTTGAAAAAAATAGAGAATGTGTCTACAGAAAGCCACCTTCCTGGAATTGTCGGTAAACCTGTCTTCAGTGTCCAGACCATCAAAAGCAATAAAGAGGCCACATTGAGTTAGGTGGGTAGGGTGGAGACTTAAGTATTCTACCTTCAAGCAGGTGGTTTAGCTTCTGACTCTACTGTCCATGGCATAGTCCTTTACGTGACCTCTGAGGACAGAGACTGAGCCTTAGTTACCTGATGTCTCCAGAACTTAGGAAAGAACTGACGTGGCACCTATGATCAATAAATAATTATTTTAATAAATGAATGAGCTTCACGGAGCCTCTGCTCCTTTTTATAAGCCTGAAAGGCTCAATCTAGAAACCGACCATTGCTGAGGACAATGGTCTCAATTGCCCAAAGGAAAAGACCTTCAGAGTATTGAGTTCAAAGTTTCTGGACACCTCCTGGGGCTCAGCAGTGAATCAAATGAACACACTTGCTCCTTGCATGCTGGTGAGATGTGTGTGTGTGATAGGTCTATCTTTAGACAGGAGAGAAACATAAATAGGGGTGAGTACCTTCATCATAAATCACCCAGGAGAAGCACTTACCCAAAACAACCTTTAAAAGTCAAGGAGGGGGCTCTGCTTCACGATCAAAGGTTCAGATTGCTGAACACCAAAGCAACAGAGGAGGGTGTGAAATCCACAGGTCTTCCAACCCTCCCTGCGCTATGCCAGTGTAGTATAAAAAGCATACTTGCTGATATAGCATGCCTTTAAAATGATCAAAATGACAGATGGCTGCTGCAGCAACACACCCTTTTTATAGGACTGATATTAATCAGAAGAGATTGACAGTGTCCCTTTAATCTCTTAATTTAAAAACAAAAAAGAACACTTCTTTGGTTTTTTTTGAGTCAGAGTCTCACTCTGTTGCCCAGGCTGGAGTGCAGTGGCACACTCACGGCCACTGCAGCCTCGACCTGCTGGGCTCAGGTGATCCATCTGCCTCAGCCTTCCAAGTAGCTGGAACTACAGGCATACGCCGCCACGCCTGGCTAATTTTTTAAAAAATTTATTGTAGAGACGAGGTTTCGCCGGGTTGCCCAGGCTGTTCTCGAACCCCTGGGCTCAGGCAATCCTCTCGTCTCCACCTCTCAAAGTACTTGGATTACAGGCATCAGCCACCACGTCTGGCTAAAAAGCACACTTCTATAAAACAGAATGGGACAAGTTGCTAGCATCTCCAAGTGCTGTGGAATGACGGAAGGTCCACCTTATGCCAAACTTAATAACTGGAAGGTTTTGTGTTCCCTTTCTTTAAATATTTATTTACAGGTTGTTGATATAAAGAGACGTGATGCAGCTGTTTGGGTCATGGAGCTAAGAAGTGCAATCTTGCCTTGATTATTGTGTTGCTGGACGCTCTTGCCTGATTGCCCTGACATCCTTAGATCACGACGCTCTAGTCTCTAAAAGAGTGAGGATGTCCCAAAGAGACCCTGGTGGGAGACATGACTGTAATCAGTGCAGGTGAGAAGACACTGGGTAAAACAGTGTTTCTGCCTTTGGTAAATCTGATCCTGACTAGAGAAGCCAGATGAACAGGAAGGTTATACAACTGTCTGGTGAAGGAGCTCAACACCAACAGGTGGTCAGGATAATTAAGATCAGAAACTCACCACTTTCTTCTCAGGGACAACGTGTGCAGAGTTTAGGGAGAAAGGGCATGCTCGAATGTTTGTGATGGCTTTAACTATTATTGTTTTGATAATGAGAACCTAGATCTTGCCTGTCCAGCAAATTATTTTGGTACCAGGACTCTGATCTGTCCTCTGTTCACAGTCTATTCAGCTCACTTGGGACTCTAAAGAGGATGATCAGAGTTGAGATGATTGGTTTGGGGTTGGGCATGGACCAGGAGGCTAATCTGGAATTTTTCTGGAGCAGTTGGGAAGAGGCTCTCTAAGAAGGTGGGGGGTGGGGCACTAGCTAGGAGTTGCTGGAAATCGTATTTGCCACCACTGGGACACCATGTGTTTGTGAGTGAAGATCCGGCAGAGATAACCATTGTGGAATGGTGAAGAGACAGTCCTTGGGTTATCAGAGCCTCTGAATTCAATTTTGCCTGCAGCTGGGCCTGGATGCTTATGACTTGGATTTTTGTCACTTGCAGACCAAAAAAATCCTTCTCTTTCTCTCTCTATCTCTATCTCAAGCTCTCTCTCCCTGAATAATACACAATCAACATATAGATAAGTATGTGTGTATATATGCATGTATATTTAATTATATGCTAGAATTTCCCATATGTTATAATGTAAACTCTCTGTTAGAAGAGATCTAGTTAGTATGTTTTCTATTCTGCCCCATCACTCACTCTCAGTTCACATCCTGACACACAGTAGATGCTCAATAAATAATTGCTGAACAAAGAGATGATTAATCACATTGAAAGCTCACAATGACTTTGCAAGCTAGGTATTCCTGCTTTCCTTTTGTAGTTGAGAAAACTGAGGCCTGGTGAGGTTAATTGACAAGCCCAAGGCCACAGGCTTAGTAAATGCCAGAGCCAATATATCAACCTGGACTTGTTTGACTCCAAATTCTCTTTGCCACCTCCCTGACTTTTTAATTTAGTCCGCTGTTGACATGGCCTCTTTGGCAGTACAGAAAAGTCAGTTAGTGACTAAGATGGAGCAGCCTCAAAGTAAATGACGCCACCAGCATTTATATCAGGTGTGCATACTGATGTCTTTCCCAATCAACAGACACTCCAGACATATAGATAACATTGCAAGGCAGCCATATCAAGATCTGAAAATGCCTCCACCAGCCCCAGAGCAAAACAATTTTTTTTTCTTTTTTAGCTCAACCAGAAATGTATCCGAATTACTTGTATGTTCTCTATACGTTTCTCAACCTTTCTATAGGGATGACCACTCTCTGTCCATTGCTAAAACTAACACTCTGATCATTTCTATTGTTGCCACATATGTGTGTGCAGGTCCCTCCTAAAATGCACATGCTAATTTCTGCTTCAAAATACAGAGTGTAGGGTTGGCATATACCACTGCTATCCACATCAAGGAGGCACACGTCAGCTTTTTTTTTTTTTTTGCCATTGTCTAGCTATGGGAATTTAAGTTGAAAAGAACTCAACCCTCCGAGAACTTACTATCTCAGAGAGAAAGAATGGCAAAGTGTGATTGGGACAGAAAATTAAACATTCACCTGCTGGATTCATAGAAGGGTATTAACAGAACCCATTCCTTTATGGGGCACGTAGGGATTCAGCACTGAGGAGTCCATTTTCTAGACTCCTCTCAGCTCCTTTAAACCTACGTCTTTTCACTTTTGAAACCTATTTTTTAACACTGTGATATCACATGTGCCAATGAGTTGGGGAAAATTTGGAGGCCCTCTTTCAATGTTTCCAAGCCAACACCATGCATTCACCCAAGGGCTCTGCTCTGCTGAGATCTTTCCTTTTTCTTTTCTTTTTTTTTTTTTTTTTGAGTTGAAGTCTCACTCTGTCACCTAGACTGGAGTGCAGTGGCCGCTCCCGGCCACCGCAGCCTCGACCTGCTGGGCTCCGGAGATACTTCCGCCTCAGCCTTCCAAGTAGCTAGAACTACAGGGGTGTGCTACCACACCGGCTAATATTTTTTGTAGAGATGAGGTCTCGCCAAGTTGCCCAGGCAGGTCTCGAACCCGCAGGCTCAGGCAATCCACTCACCTCGGCCTCCCAAAGCGCGGGATTACAGGCTGAGCCACTGAGCCCGGCCTTTCCTTTTTCTTGTCCACTGAAAGCCTACTGATGCTTCCCAGCTCAACTCAGATACCACCTCTGCCCTGTGAACCACCTTCTTCCTTACTCTAAAAGGCATCCAGTTGCTCCCTTCCCCGTGTTTTTGTCTTTAAATTATTTTTAGAAATAGAGTTTTATTTTGTTGTCCAGGCAAGAGTGCAGTGGTGCAATCGCAACTCCCTGTAACCTCAAATTCCTGGACTCAAGTAATCCTCCTGCTTCAGTCTCCCAAGTAGCTGGGACTACAGGTGCCCGCCACCATGTCCAGCTAATTTTATCAGCATTATTATTATTATTATTATTGTTATTATTATTATATTTTGTAGAAATGGGGTCTTGCTATGTTGCCCAAGCTTGTCTCAAATTCCTGGGCTTAAGCAATCCTCCCATCTTGGCCTCCTAAAGTCCTGGGATTATAGGAGTGAGCCACTGTGTCCAGTCTCTTCTCCTGTGTTTCCATATGCACCCTGCGTATATACCACAACCTCAATGGCAGATTGGTGGTTAAGTGGGAAGGCAGTGTCCAACAAATCCAATCCAAATCTCAGCCCTACCAATGGAATTATTTGTGGCCTTGGGTTAGTCACCTTCCTCTAAGTGTATGTTTCTGGTTCTCCATAGGCAAAAGGGGAGTTACTATGCTAGAATATGGTTCCTTACCTGAGACTCTGGGGATCACCTGTATTTTGAAAATTCAGTTTTCGAGGTTTTCTTTTTCAGAAAGGAATTTCAGTGGAAACACCTATGCAAAACCCTCAGCAGGGTCTAGGACAACACCCTGAAATCAAACACATAAATATTCCCACAGCAAAATATATGAGTATTCACACCACCTGGGATAAAGAAAGTCTACAGACAGCCACACATCATTTCAGGTCAAGTTCTTGTTCTCAAATGAGATCTGGTTCCAAACTGCCAAAATAAAATTTTTTTTTCTGAACTTTTTGAAATTTAGAATCTCAGATAAGGGATGGTAAACTGATACTGCTCAAATTCACTATGGTTATCATGAAAATAAATTCAGATAATGTATCCAAGTGTTTAGCACAGTGCCTGGCACATGACAAGTTCTATACATAGTAATTGTTATCATCTCTCCTGCTATCTTCATTGTAGTATTATAGTTTGGGGTTTATCTACTATTTCTAGGCTGTGAACTCCAGGTCAGTGGCTATGATTGTCACTTTGGTTATAAAGTTGGTGTGCAGTGAGTCATTAACTAAACAAACAAATGCCTCTTGAAGTGGATGTGGTTCTATTTACACTGTCCTCCATCTTGGAAATCATCTTCTGATCCATCATCTCTAAGTCCTAGGTGAAATAGGGGTGATTTGTCCAGTAGAGAGAATAACTCAGCTATGTGTGGTCAAAGGCTATATCTATGAGGCAGATACCTAGATTGAGGGGTGAGGATCTACACTCAAAACACAGAGCCAACGGCTTATTAGATCCAACACTAACCAAACAGACTGAGCAGTTATGAAGCCATTGTTTTGATATCACATCCAAAACTATGTGACCATGGTCCATGGCTTGGGGAAATCCTCTTGGCAGCTTCTGGACTCAAGTGTGACTTGGGCAATGGACTTGAGCTCCCATGTTACCAGGTCAAAAGACTCACTGATCATTCAAGATGTCATTGGAAATCTAGAAATAAGTAAGGAGATTCATGCATTGATTCCTCTTATCCAAAGTACCAAAATTGGGATATACAGTAAGGGAAAAGGAGCCAGTGTGTATACAATGCGCTTGGGAATGCTGCTCTTTCTTTATGCTTCTGATGACCCATGAAGCAGTCCAAGCTAGTTCAGCTCAATCCTTCACAGTCATTCAGTAATTCTCTACATGGCTAGAAGGAAAAACTATCTGTTTGGTGAGATACAGCGAGGGGCTCAGGGAATCCAATGTGCAAAGATTGTGACTTTCCTAGAGGGTGAAGGGTAGGATTGATGATAACTATCAAATCTTGGAACAAAAGATCCTGTATGAGTAACTTCCCCAGAACTATTTTAAAACACCTCTACTCACTGTCTTTGCAGTATTAGGTAGGTGTTCTTTTAAAGCCTGGTAGAGCCAATAACTGGTAAATTATTATTATTTTTTTTAACTGAGCAGACTAAAACAGGGCAACATTAGTCGGAATTTTCAAAATGACACTTGAAAGTATTATGAAAAGGAAGCCCTTCTGCCACAAAATTGTTGGCTATTGAGGTTGGAAAGACCTCGAAAAATAATCTCCAACTCTAATACAACAGTCCTCCCAAGTGGACACTATGGCTCTGTTTCAACATCTCCAGTCACAAGGAAATGACTCCAGTTGATGGAGTATACACTCTGGCTTTAGAGTCATTTTAATGCCTTGCTGAGGACATATTAAGGTGGTGATGCCTCCCTAATTCCCTATAGGACATAACTTACATCTGGAGTTGGGAAGAAAGCCACAAGGTCAAGGAACTGGTGAACAATCTGAGTGAGCTGGGATGCCAGAAAGCTGGCATTGGAGCATCGGCTGGAAGGTAAGTGTGGGTGAGTGGAATGGTTCTTTCTCTCTTTGCAAGCTCTTTCTCTTCTTGCAAATATTACTGCAGTGGGGTGATTTCAATTTTCTGATGCCAAAGGGCAGATAACATGGGCTGTCTCACAAACCAGAATTCTTTAAAGCTGGTTTCTCTCTGGTCATTAGCCTTTCAGAGCATTCCACGGGGCTAGGAGAGGAAGGAGATACAAACTATACCACAGCAGTTGGTCTAAAGGTTCCTCACGTAATGGCCTTCCTGACTTACGGGAAACTAGTTACCAGTGGTGTCACTTGGAAAAACAAAGTATGATCAGGTTGAGATTTGCAAGTAAAGTAATCTGCTCCTTCCAAAAGTAACTGGATATGTTTCTCAAACACTCTGCAAAGGAGGAAGAAATAGAGCCCCCCCAATTTCTCAGCTGGCCCCTGCATCTTCACATCTATCACTGGGGTAATACGTCCAGAGTGGCATTTCGTAATGACAGCAACATTCCAGCAAATCGATAGTTATTTAATTCCCAACAAGCTCTCGAGTCCATTAAACCTGATTACATTCACCCATTTCAGTGGGTGCCGTTATTTTTCCTACACCGGCACTTAATCTATAACAGGAACTTATGAGAACTTTCAAAAGCAATTTCAGCATCAATCAGCATAGAGTGAAGGGCACAATCTGCTTGTAATTATTTATCGGATAGGGCAGCAAAGGGTCTGAAGAAACTTCGATGGCAGACCTTCACCCCAAGTTTCCAGAAGAAGCAAAAAGGCCCGTCACTTTCCAATTTGACACTGAGTCCTACTGCAGAAGTGGCGACCTCACCACACTGGCCTATGGATGTCAGGAAAGACAGAGTCTAGTCTATGCTGTTGAGAACCATTCTCCAGTGGTCCATGCATGTATAACATATAATACCAAGAAAACCTTTCCAAAATAGAACAACAGGACATAAATCTGGGATGACAGTGCATTACTGTTATTTGGAATCACCCCCGAATGACTCTAATCACCCAGGTCAGTACAGTAAACAAAAGGTAATGGTGACATTCAGAAAAGTAGCGGCAAAAAAAGTGTTTGACCAGAATCCTTCCCAGAAATTTGACTTCATGTGCCAGGATGACGTAGCATTTTTAAATACAAGGAATCGGTAGTGGTAGGGGAGTCTCGAGAGTGAAGGCGAAGGCTGGGTGCAGTGGCTCACAGCCTATAATCCCAGTCCATTGGGAGGCCAAGGTGAGAAAACTGTCTGAGCCCACAGGTTCGAGATCAGCCTGGGAAACCTGGCGAGACCTCATCTCTACAATAAATCAAAAAATTAGCCATGCATGGTGGTGCATGCCTGTAGTTCCAGCTATTTGGAAGGCTGAGGTGGAAGATTACCTGAGCCTGGCAGGTCGTGGCTGCGGTGGCCATGAGCGTGCCACTGCAATCCAGCCTGGGTGACAGAGTGAGACTCCAATTAAAAAAAAAAAGAGTGGAGGTGAAAGCACATCCTAAATACATTTAATTTTCCTGTCCTGTAGATACAAGATACAGAATTTATTACAAAAGACTGGTTATACTAAAACAACAACAACAACAACAATAAAAAGTCGCCTGGTCTTCCTATGACATGGGGATTCTGTCACTAATTGATGTTAGCTCTCTACAGAGCACTTCAATCACATACCCAGAAGCCAATGCTTGCTTACAACGACAGACTTATGATAAGGAGAAGGAAAAAAAAAAAGGTCCCACATTTCTTTGTTGGTAGATAATCCTCTCTGCACAGAATTAATAGCCTGCAAAGCAAAACCAGTACACATTTCAGTCCTCCACTTTCTTGCCATCATTAAGATGTAAACAGCTGGCAAAGGTTTCCTAGAATATTCTCTGAACTTCATAAATTACCCATCAATAGAGTGTTCCTTCTTGCCTCAATGCCACCACTCAGATTCAGGTAGGGAGAGGCTTCTCTGAAAATAGACGTCCATGTGGAGGCGTCATAGGAATTAATGCATATTTCATGCTCCTTCCATTTCCCGGGTTAAAGCTCTTAACCGAGTCACCTTATGATAAGTTACTTTGCCTCATGATCTGCTCTGGGAGACTGAGTCCCTCAGAAAGCTGGGGAGGAGAGCAAATCCTTTGCCCCGTGGTCAACCTCCTAAAGCAAAGGCATGAATGTTAAACAGCAGCCAGATCAATACAAGCAAATATAGCTCAACTACACCATTTATTCAGCCATGAGAGATGTCGATAGCCAGATTAGGGTGATCCATCTTTTTGATTTCCTACTGTCTTCTCACTGACTACGCGAGGGCTTTTTCCTGTATTAAAAGTGTTTGCTTTCTCAACCATAAAAATTCCAATTATTACTCTGAGCACTCTGAAGTTAAGTTGCTGGCTGGCCGAGGCCTTGAATTACCTGAATCAGCCCGGGGAAGTAGGGAGCGGCTGGTACAATCATAGGCACGCCATAGGGATGCAGGAGGACTCCTTGAGACGCCAACATGCTTTAAGTGAAGGTATTATTCCCTCTGAAGCTCAACACATCAATGGAGAGTTAGGGGAAAATCTATAGACCCAACTTCTTCCGAACTACAAAGCTGAGAGCCAAATCGCTTCTGTCAGGAGCCAAGCGCTCATCAACGCGGAGAGAGGAAAGAAAGAAAATCCGCATCAGCAACTCTTAATATGAAAGTTTTCTTCACAGACGACCAAGAGACACAGCAGCTGCAAAGTTGAAGCTACCAAAATGGAAGGTGCTATTTTGGGAACAGCTTGCCTAACATGACTAACCAAATACTCTTCATTAATTTAGTTCTGAGAGAGAGGGAGAGAGGGAGAGCAAAAGAGAGAAAGAGAGAGAGAGGGAGAGAGAGAGAGAGAGAGAGAGAGAGAGGGAGGAACTGAGACCGAGAGAGAGAGAGAGAGAGAGAGAGAGAGAGAGAGAGAGAGAGAGGAACTGAGACCAAGCAACAGGAAACCAGGCTGTGAGATACAACGTAATCCCAATGAATTTGGTCAAAAGGCAAGGGACAGGGTCTACATGGGATTTTTAGGGAGAAAACTTGAGATACGTAAACTGATATGATGCTTAGCTCCCATTTAAACCTTAAGCTGAGTAGGTTGATATGGGTAGCTTTTGATATTGATTAAAAAAAAACAAAGAAGGTATTCAACCTAGTTTTCTTTCTCACTCTTTCTGATTTCAATTTTAAAGGGGTAATTTGTAAAAAATACAATAAAACTACCAGCTAATATTTGCATAGTGTGTGCTATGCACAGAGACTGAGCTAAATTATTTACACATGTTATGTAACTTTATTCTCACAACAACTCTCTGAAGTGGGTATTATTATCAGTCCCAAATGGGAATCGCAGCTCACACTAGTTAGGGTCACACAGCTCCTGGAAGACAGTGCTGAGCTGCTAATGAGTTACAGAGCCTGGTGCCTAACCGTGACACTATATGCATTACTGTGTTTCATTTTGTAATAGAACTTCACGTGTCTTTTATTTTGTATTCTTACAAACATCCTTTATTTTGAGTTTTTGACTGTGATACATTAATATGCAACCTATTAGTAAGAGAAACCTCCCTGCTCCCAGAATGTAAAGGCATATTTAATGAGCACCAAAACTATAGAGGAGAAATACATTCAAGCAAATGTTTGAACTGTTTCCGGTGTTTGAAAATACTTAAGTGATTGTTTGGGATATGGTACATAGTTGTAGAAAAATTCCTATGGAATCCCACGGATTGGAATTGTACGGACTTGGGTATCCCATTTACTAGCTGTGTGATCTTGAACAAGTTACTTAGTCTCTTTGAACCCTGCTTTCTCATTTAGAAAAATGAGGCTATGATGGCCCCTACCTCAAACGCTGTGTGATAATTAAATAAAGTTCTGGCGCTATATCGTGATGTGTACAGTACAGGAGGCTATTACCCATTCTTATCAGGTGTTTCCTGTTCTCCTGATGGCTGGAATAGACACATCTTTGACTTCAGATGGGAGGCTCAGATAGCATTCAGATGGTCACTTTTCTAATCTTCATACCAGAAAAATGTGTGTGTGTGTAGAGTTCTACAGTTTTGAAAGCAATAATATGAAGTTCTGATGCAATAAATCCACTCAGATGACTCCCAAGGCCCAGGGATTATGGAAAATCACCTTCAAACCAAACATCCACCTGCTACATTCCCCCTCTGCGTCTAAAAGGGACGCATGATATAGATTTTGTCGAAACTAGGAGAGCTTCAAACACTGTCAAACATATTCAACTATTGGCTTTTTCGAAATCCAAATGTCAATTCTTCCACTTTTAGATAGCCAAGGTGTTTTTACACTACACTAATTTTAGTTGCTTGATTTAGCTGCATAATTACATTTCTAGATAACTACAGTGGACAGGGTTTGGCAGAGAATTCAATTATTTAAGGCTGAATTTTGGCCATCTTGACAAGGTTTCTCTGTAATTGATTCTCAAGCATCAAAGTGGCCACGTTGTACAATTCAGAAAGCTCCTGTAACAGCTGCAAGCTGACCCCTCTTACTCAACAGTCCGATACTGTTTCTAACTTTAGCTTTTGACTATGACTTTCAACACCACATTTCTGAGAAGTTACCAGCGAGGACAGAAGCATCGCTGTGAGATGGATGT
This sequence comes from Tarsius wallacei, assembly GCA_963574415.1. Lineage (NCBI taxonomy): Eukaryota > Metazoa > Chordata > Mammalia > Primates > Tarsiidae > Tarsius > Tarsius wallacei. The sequence goes on along the minus strand of CAUYQG010175187.1, from coordinate 1,850 downwards.
GTCTCTCCGTCTGCTTTCCTTTAGCAATCACGGGCAGGGAGAGCTAGTTACTTAGGTAAGGCCTGCGTCAGATTGAATTATGTCTCTTTAGTGTTATAAAGTGGAAAGACCATTGGACCAGGAGGCAGGACACTTAATTCACTCACTTAGGCCAGAAATTTGCACATTCAGACTCTTAGTTTCCTGAGAATAGAATAGAGGTAACTATATCCACTTACTCTTTACCAAGAGAGCTCCAATAAGCAAATGTGTGTTTGTTTATGTGTGTGTGTCTGTGGGGGCGGTGTTGGAAACTGCAGAGTTACATAAATATAATGGATCACTACACACACATACACACACACGGGTGGGGGTGTTCCGAATGCTTGGGTTTCACATCCATGAAATCAACCAACCTCAGATCTAAAATATTTGGGAAAAAATGTGTCTGTACTAAACAAATATAGATTGTTTTATCTTGTCACTATTCCCTAGAGGATAACCACTATTTACATAGCATTTGCATTGTATTAGCTTTCATAAGTAGAGATGTGCATAGGTTACACGCAAATACGATGCCATTTTATGTCAGGGATCTGAAGAAGGTTCTGGAACCAGTCCCCACCGTAGACTGAGGGAAGACTGCATATAATAACATCTTGGACCATGAGCAAATGCATAGACAAGTGTGGTCTCATATGATTACAATACCGTATTTTTATTGCATCTTTTCTATATGTAGTTATACAAATACCAGCCATTGTGTTACAACTGCTTACAATATTCAGCACTGACACATGCTATGTAGGTTTGCAGCAATAGGCTGAACCACCTAGCCAAGGTATGGAGAAGGCTGTGCCACCCAGGATTGTGTAGTACACTCTGTGGTGTTCACATGATGGAATTGCCTAATGCATTTCCCAGGACATATCTCCGTCATTCAGCAAAGTCTGACTGTGTGTATGTATACATACTGCTTTTATTCAAGAATCTACTGATTTCAGGCAGATAGAAATGAGAAATATGATTTAAGTTCCTATATTATATTTTTCATTTCTATCTGACTGAGACCAGAATTCAAATCATTCTACCAAAAAGATACTGCACATGCATGTTTATTGCAGCACTATTCACAATAGCAAAAAACATGGAACCAACTGTGCTGCCCGTCAAAACTAGACTGGATCAAAAAATGTGGTACATGGACATGATGGAATATTATGCAGTCATAAAGAAGGACAAAATTATGAACTTCACAGTAACTTGAATGGACTTAGCGTCTACAATACCCAGTGATCTATCACAGAAACAAAGAACTGGGTACCACATGTTCCCACTCGTAAGTGGATTCTGAACATTTACCATAATGCTATAAGAAAGGACAGAGAGGCCGGGCTCGGTGGCTCAGCCTGTAATCCCGCGCCTTGGGAGGCTGAGGTGAGTGGATTGCCTGAGCCCGCGGGTTCAAGACCCGCCTGGGCAGGCGAAACCTCATCTCTACAATAAATCAAAAAAATTAGCTGGGTGTGGTAGCGCACGCCTCTAGTTCCGGCTACTCGGACGGCTGAGGTGGAAGGATCACCGGAGCCCAGCAGGTCGAGGCTGCGGTGGCCGGAAGCGGCCACCGCACTCCAGTCTGGGCGACGGAGTGAGACGCCAACTCAAAAAAAAAAAAAAAAAAAAAAGAAAGGACAGAGAGGGGGGCGGCACATAACACCAATAAGGGTACCTGCTCTCAAACCAGGCAAAGTGGGGACCAAACGGAGGCCCAAACTTTACCTGTATGATGACCACTTATATACCTAATCCTGAATTATATCCCATATCTTTAAAATTAAAATAAAAATTAAAAAAGAAATGAGAAATATATT
>CAUYQG010175184.1:0-46423 GCA_963574415.1 Tarsius wallacei | reverse complement strand
AGAATGAGAAGATGATTGGATGGATGGGTGAATGGGTGGGGAGGGGGGGGAAATGGGTGGATAGTGAATGGGGAGGGTGGGTGGATGGAGAATGGAAGGATGGAAAGATGAGTGAATGGAAGGATGAGAAGATGATTGGATGGATGGATAGGTGGATGGGTCGGTAAATGGGCAGGAGATGGATAGGTGGATGAGTGGATGGGAGGGTGGGAGAGAAAGAGAGAGAGAGACAGAGAGAGAGAGAGAGAGAGAGAGAAAAACTCTTTGATATTGATGTGGTTAGATCTCTAAAACAAATTATTAAAATAAAATAGCAAGCCAGGCTCGGTGGCTCAGCCTGTAATCCTGCGCCTTGGGAGGCTGAGGTGAGTGGATTGCCTGAGCCCGCGGGTTCGAGACTCACCTGGGCAACTTGGTGAGACCTCATCTCCACAATAAAAAAAATAATAAAAAATTAGCCGGGTGTGGTAGCACGTGCCTATAGTTCCAGTTACGTGGAAGGCTGAGGTGGATGGATCGCCGGAGCCCTGCAGGTCGAGGCTGCGGAGGCCAGGAGCGGCCACTGCACTCCAGTCTGGGTGACAGAGTAAGACTCCAACTCAAAAAATAAAAATAAAAATAAATAAAAATAAAAATAAAATAGCAAATCACAGAACAATTGTATGTAACATTTATGGGAAAACAAAACAAACTCCATCTATAGCTATCTATCTATCTATCTATGTTTTCAACTTTTTATCATCAATCAATTTATCAGTATAAACTAATAGAAAAAGAGGATCACCAACCTATTAACAGTGGTAGCTTCAGAAGAAGGGATTAAAATGGGAGATGTGCAAAGGACTATTTTTACTTTAAAAATTTTATATCGGTACAATATGCATTTAGAATATGCACAGATAGATGTGCAGGTTGGTGGAGTTTCAAAAACGATATAGGCCCCTGCAAGCCTATAGATGAAGAAAACACCTTGCCAGCACACAGCAGCCTGCCCGTTATGCTCCCAAGGGTAACTTTCATGATGCTCCTGGGACCTTCATCCCCCTGCACTAATTTTGACAACTTTTGGACTTTTTATATAAATGGAATCATATAGTGGATGTGATTTGGTCTCTTCCTTCTTTGGTGCAATAGTTTGTTTATGTGTTTCGTGATTTTACCTTTTTATTGATATATTTCTGTACATTTCAAATATTCAAAGAGAATGTATCACTTGCGTTCTACTTATGCAAACTGGATGATTCCAGCTTGTTACATAAAACTGATCGACACCAACGCTGTGTTGGTGTTGTGATGTAAGGGCTCTATCACCCCGCCGTGCCTTCCCCTGGTACAGCAGGGACTCACGAGGTGGGACAAGTGAACAGATTGCTACGCAGATCTGGGGGGGCTTCTTTCAGAGCCCTCGTCCCAGCGGCAGTTGGAGTCCTGGAGCCTGTTCTGGGGTTTCTTTGGGCTTTGGCTGAGGTTTCATGAGAGTTGGAGACTTGGCTCATTTTTCACAATAACAAGAGCTTCCCTGCGGTGAGTCCCTGGGTGCCAGACTCTCTTTTCATGTGTTTGCAGACATCAGCCCATTGCCACACAATAACGCAGAGGGTAGAGGTGAGTTGGGGCAGCGGGGTTCAAACTCAGGTCTGTCTGACTTTGGATCCTGAACCCTGCACTGGTATTTTACAGTTTGGCAGTGAAGGCAAAATGGGCAGCCAAGAAAAAGATGAAACCATGCTAACCAGGACTTGTGGCTGCACAGAAATCCACATCGCGGGAGGCATGGCTGGGCATAGCACAGGAGAGCTTAGGGTGGTGGGAGCTCAGGGCACCAGTGGGTACAGATGCCAGATGCAAAAGAAAAGCCTGCCCGCTGGGGTGGTGGCGGCTTGGATGTGCAGCTGGGGTCGGGAGGCCTGGGCGTGCATCCCAGACCTTCCTGGCCTGTGTTCTCCTCCAAGGGCGTAAGGGTCCCGGGCTCTTCCACTGGTCAGTGGGGAGGGGCTTGGACGGCCGCTTCCGTCTGTGATTCTGTTTACGCATTTCCAACAGTGGGCCAGGACAGCCAGCACAAGCTGACAATAAATGTTAAGGTCAATTACTTCATCGTGTTGTTCATTTATGCCTGTCTGCTTATATGCGTGCATTTATTTATTATTTCCTCTCCTTCTCTTCCTGCTTCTTCATCTTCCTCTTCCTCATTCTTTCTTCTTCAAATAGATAATAAACACATGTTTTACAAAAACGAACAGTACCAAGTGCCTGCTGGGGAAAGCGATTCTCCCTTCTTCCCTTGCCCAGCCACCCAGTCCCCCTCCAGGAAGCACAACTGTCATTTGTTTCTTTCTGTGTTTTCACTCAGAAACTGTTTCCACATTTAGGAGCATGTAAACGTTCGTTCCCCCCCCCCTTTTTTTCCCCTCACCAAATGATAGCACACTCTGCGGTGTTCTATATTTCACTTTCTGCAGCACATTGTGGAGCTCATTCTTCCATGGTGCTTGGAGTGCAACCTCTTTCTTTTAACAGCTGCATGAATTCCATGGTGTAAATGTGCCATCATTCATGTAATCGGTCCCCTGTTGACGGATGTTTAGGTTGTTTCCTGCCTTTGGCTGTTTCCATAAGGATGCAATGGCTGTCTTGATGTGGATGTCATGCTGCAAATATGAAAATGTGCAGGATAAACTCCTCAAAGGGGAATCTGTGGGGGTAAAGGAAATATGTACTTGTAACCAGCTGGATATTGCCAAATGACACTCTGAGCAGTACACCACAGTCCTGTCTCCCCGACCCCCACGAAGCCACCAATATGTTTTAACTAATCTGCAATCTGTATTCCACTTTTGTCCACTGTCCAAGTAATGTTCTTTATAGAAGTTTTTTTTTCTTTTTTCTGGTGTAGGATGCAGACCAGGATTGCATTTTTGTGTTTGTTTGTTTTGAGTCAGAGTCTCACTCTGTCACCCAGGCTGGAGTGCAGTGGCACGGTCACAGCCACTGCAACCTTGACCTCCTGGGCTCAGGTGTTCCTCCTGGAGTACAGATACATGCCACCATGCCTGCCTGTTTTTTTTTTTTTTTTGTAGAGACAAGGTCTCGCAGTGTTGCCCAGGGCGGGTCTTGAACTCCTGGGCCCAAGTGATCCACGCGCATCAGCCTCCCAAAGTGCTGGGATTACAGGCATGAGCCATTGTGCCCAACCTCAGGATTACATATTGCATTTAGTTGTTGTGTCTCTTTAGGGTCCTTTAATCTGGAACCATTTCCCAAGCTTTCTTTGTCTTTCACGACATTGAAATACAAATAAAAAATATAAGTTAGTAGTTTGATAGAAGGCCACGTCCCTCATGTTGGGTTTGTGTGATGCCTTCTCACAATTAGACTCCGGTTGGGCATTATGGCAGGAGTATCTTGGAAGTGATGCTGTCTTTCTCAGTGTATTACATTGGGAGGTATGCGATGTTCATTTGTGCCTTTATTTTACAGGTGGGGTCTTGTTCTGTCACCCAGGCTGGAGTGTGGCAGCACGATCACAGTCTACTACAGCCTTGAACTCCTGGGCTCAAGTGATCCTCCTACCTTAGCCTCCTGAGCAGCAGGGACGAAAGGTATGCACCACCATGCCCGGCTAATTTATTTTTACTTTTTTAGAGACAAGACCTTGCTATATTGCCCAGGGTGGTCTCAACTCCTGACCTTAAGCAATCCTTCCTTCTCAGCCTCCTGAATAGTTAGGATAACAGGCATGAGCAGTCATGCCTGGCTTAATTTATCTCTTTATTGGTGCTAACTTGATCACTTGGTTAAGGTGGCATCCAGTTTCTCCGTTACAAAGTTGTTATTTTTCCTTTTGTAATTAGTGAATAACTTTTAGGGAGATACTTTAATGTCCTCATTAAATATCTCATTCCTTGTCAAAGCCATGGTATATTCAAAACGTGACTTTCTTAACTGGGAATGATGGGAAGCATTTACTCTGGGTTTCCTTTTTAACAAATTTTGATATAATTTAATTTTCTTATACAAATTTGGGCGCTTATATTTTAAAAATGGAATGGTTTAAGTTTTGCCTTATAGCTCTTGCTCCATGAGGATAGTAATGGATTTTTAAATCCTCATATCTCATTTGCCAGGAAAAGTCCTTTCCAGAAATCACCTGGGTTTCAGGCCCAGGGATGGGCTTAGTCTTCCCTCCTGATGGCATCCAGATGCCTTCCCCACATTTTGTGCCCTCAGAAAGGAACAGAGAAATGCCTCTTGCTTCTCCCAGGGGCTCCGGTCGTCCCAGACTGCCAGCCAGAGGTGGCGCAGGCCAAGCTTATAGCAGCCACTGGGTGCTGAACTCCAGTCGTCCCAGACTGCCAGCCAGAGGTGGCGCAGGCCAAGCCTATTGCAGCCACTGGGTGCTGAACTTTGCTCCAGAACCAAGGATCCCTCTCCCGCTCACTGCCCAGTCATGGTAGCCTCAGGCTCCCAGTGCTGCCCTCACCACTCCAGACTGTCCCAGGCCACCTTTGCCACCCAGTCCAAACCCTGTAATTCTGGTGCATGGGTAGCCCTCAGGGAGGGGAGGTTTCAAAGCATTTTATCCACAGATCTCTTTGCTCAAATGAAGTCCTACTTGAAACCCCAGCCTGCTCAGCATCTCAAGGTGCAGTTGACCCTCCATGGGTTCCATTTTCCTCCCTTTGCAAGCATTCCAGTGTGCACACCTACTGTCATGTCATTCAGACAAGTGCGCATTAGAGAGACTCAGAGCCTGGATCTACAAAAGGTCAAAGGTTTAAACTCTTTCCAATAACTTTACAGCTAAAAAATGTATGGCACATGGGTGCATCTAAGACTAATGGGTTTCAAGATGTGATGTTTCCTCTTCCAAAGAGCCAGGGGCCTGCAATGAGTGACCTCCCCTGCCTCCTGAAGAAATCAGGGTCCCCTGGTGTTGTCTAATCCTACACACTTCCCTTAGTGTCATTGCACTCAAATTGCATATTGGTGGGATGGACTGTTTAAGGCCTCTCTTCCACTCGACTGTTAGCTCTGTGAGGTAGGCTGGCCAGCACTAGTTCCCCAGCTCCAAGAATAATCATAAAAGAAAAGCAACTTCATAAAAGATAGATAAATTGGACAATAATAAAACTAAGAGGTTCCCAGAGGTAAGGTGCTTAAACAATATCAGTTGGATAAACAAAGGAATGAATGAATGAGCAGATGGAGGAGTGGATCCATCCATGCAAGTTGCTTGTGAGGTCTGTGAGTGATGATGCCCCGTTTGCATGGTGGTCGCAGAGGGCTTTCAGGGTTTGTGTTTTGGGGAAGGGAACTGGCCCTCTGTCACCACTTTGCAAATCCTGCTTGTGCTCAGCTTCTCTCAAGAGACCGTGGACAGCCTGCAGCCACCACATTCCTCCCGGGGGCAGAGTTATGTGGATACCATCTGGCAGAATGACCCATCACATCAGCAACTCTGCCGGGCTCTGTGGGACTCCACTGCCTTCTTTCCTGGACTCCCAAACCTGCCACTTCTCTGGGGGAGGACTTCCTGCTTCCAAGGGGCTAAGCGGGGCTCCGGGGGTAGTGGCAGGTGTAGTCCTTCTCTGTGGCAGGCTGGTATTTAATGGGAAGATCCTGGAGCCACCTCTGGACATGGGGCTTCATCGCCTCTCATGGTGCTCCCACCAGGGGGTCACTGCAGAGCTCTGGGGGAGGGTCTGTCCTGAGGAGATCCATCTTGGCCCTGGCTGGAGAAAGGCAGCTGTAGGAAAATGGAGCCGAGGTGAAACGTCCCCTCTGGCCCTTAGTAGCCAGGTGACCTTGTACAGGGGACTCCTCGTCTCCTGGCCTGTCTTCCTCCATCACATGTAGTCATCATCTTTGTAGCCCTGTGCCCACAGGGTGAAACTTTGAGGCTCCAACAAGAGTGGGTGTGAAAGGGCCTTGCAAAGAGCCTTGCACACAGAAGGTGGACATTCCTGTTAAGAGGGGAATATAGAATTATTAAAGAGAAAATGCTAGTCCCGAGAATGAGCTGCCCAGCATCTTCATTTTTAAAATTATTTTTACTCTATTTTATTATAAAGATGTGGGGTACAAGTCAGGATCGGGTACATAAGTGGTCTATGTGCAGGTGAAGTTTGGGCCTCCAACGGGTCCTCACTTCCTGTGGCTTAGGATCAGATACCCTTAGTGATGTTATGTGCCTGCCTTCCCCCTCCCCTGGCAGTGTCCCGCTACTACTGATCCCCCTTTCGGAGTATTGCGATGAATGTTCAGAACCCACTTATGAGGGAGCAGGTACTCAGCTCTTTGTTTCTGTGACAGATCACTGTGTATGATGAACTCTAAATCCATCCAAGTTGCTGTGAAGTTCACAATTTGTCCTTCCTTATGGCTGCAGAATATTCCATTGTGTATATGTACCACATTTTCAGTGGTCAGCAGGACTGGTTCCATGTTTTTACTATTGTGAATAGTGTGGCAATAAACATGCATGCACAGGTGTCTTTTTTGTAGAATGATTTGAGTTCCTTCAGCTATATTCCCAGGAGGAGGACTAGGTCCAGCATCATTTTTTTTTGAGTTGAAGGCTCACTCTGGTCACCCAGGCTGGAGTGCAGTGGCATGCTCACAGCCACCACAGCCTTGACCAGCTGGGCTTAGGCAATCCTTCCGCCTCTGCCTTCCAAGTAGCTGGAACTACAGATGTATGCCACCGCACCCAGCTATGTCCAGCATCTTTAAAAGAAGACAGGAAAGAGGACAGCGTGCGTGCCTGGAATGCCCTTCCTACCCTCCTCTTCTGGACAGGTGTCTCCACATCCAGAGGAGGCAGCACCTGCCCTAGAAAGCCCTGCCAGGCTGCACTTTGTCCTCCCATCATGCCACCTCCGGCCAGCACGGTGTCTGGCCCTCCGTTTACTTGACATCTCCCCTCTGGCCTGGCATTCCATGGGCAGGAACTGAAGTATCTGGGCATTTTCAGCGCTTGGCACAGAGTCTGGTGCATGTGACGCACACACAGATAATGTTAAGACAAGCTGACTGTCTAGAGCTGAGCTCACTGTGACCCGTCAGGGCTGGTGGTCGAGACTGGGGAGCGGCACCTCCTCTGATGACTTTCTCTGTCCAGTTTTGAGATGAGGTCGGGTCTGCCTGACTTCAGGCTAAGTGAAAGCTCCATGAGGTAGAGTGGCTGAATCTTTCTGGTCTGCCCAGGATGCTCCCAGTTTAACTCTAAAAGTACCAGTCCCAGGTAAACCGGGCAGCTGGTACCCTGTCTTAGTCGCAAACTGATCTCTGTGGTAGACACTGTGATTCGCACTCACCGGATATTTCCATTCTCTTCCCTTCCCTTCTCCAGGCTGGCAGAGCCCATGTCTCAGGATGGAGGCCGAAAATACTTTTCCAGCTTTCCTGGGGGTGAGGGGTGGTCCGTGACCCGGTGTCAGTCAATGAGACAAGAGCAGCTTCTGGAAACGGGTTTGTTCCTCCATCTACTTTCGCTGCCTCTGTCTTCCTGCTCTTGGGTATCATCCCATGAGGATGTGATGCTTAGAGCTGTGGCAACCATCTTGTGGCCATTAGGAAACACCTTTGCCCCAGTCTGAGGGTGGTAACGAGAAAGACGGAAAGAGCCTGACACTTGGATGACACTGTTGGTCCGCCAAGCAACCCTAGGACTACAGAGTTCTTGTTAGGTGGGATGATAATAAATCCATTCTAGAAGAAAACATAGGAAAATATTTTAATAACCTCGTGCGATATAGACAGAACACAAAAAGCATGATCACAAAAGGAAAGATTGATACATTGGATAATGTTGGAATGTAAAATATTGTTTATGAAAAGACATCACTAAGAGAACAAAAAGACAACCCATGTGCTAGAAGATGCTATCAGAGGGAGGCCTCTGACAAAGGACTCATATAAAGAAATACTCAGTGATAGATAATCCAGTTTTTAAAAACTGGGGCAAAAATTGAACAGAAACCCTAGAAAAGAGATTCAAATGGCCATAAACACATGAAAAGATGCTGAACATCACTATTCACCAGGGAAATGCAAGTTAAAACTACAATGGAGTAAAATCTTGTGCCCATCAGAATGGCTAAAATAAAAAAACTGGACAAAACCAAGTGTTGGTGAGGACATGGAGTAGCCGAGACTCTCATACTCTGGTAGTGGGAGTGTAAACTTGTAAAGTCGCTTTGGAAAACTGCTAAGCAGTAGCTACTAAAACTAAACACAAATTTACATGATGACCAGGTAACTCCCAAGAGAAATGAAAACACATCCATAAAAAGATGTGTACATGGATGTTCATAGTAGCTTTATTCAGAATAGCAAAACGCAAGAACCACCACCAATGTCTGTCAACAAGAGAATGGAAAAATATGTTGTGATGTATCCATCCAATGGGCATATCTTTCACTACACGATCACATAACATGAATATATGGGATAGACTAATGGATAAAATGGATATATCTTTTACCACATCCAATAAAGAAAGAATAAACTACGGATACAGCCAACAACATGGATGAAACTTAAAATCATTACATTGAATAAAAGAAGCTAGACGTGAAAGAGCACATATGCATGATTCCTTTTCTATGAAGTTTAAGCACTGGCAAAACTATCTATGATGCCAGAAGTCAGGCTAGTGGTTAGGCCGCCCTTGGCAATGGTGGGTGGGGAGGGGGGAGAAACAGCAGGGAAAGGGACATTGGGGAAGCCAATGGGGGTTCAAGAATGCTCTCTATCTAGATCTGGGTGGTGGGTACCTTGGCCAAAAATTTCTTGGATCACACAACTCAAGATGTATGTACTTTATTTATGCAATACACCAATGTAAAACATTGAAAAGAATAACTTCTGTAGTTGAAGCCACGTGTTATCTGGTACAGTGTTCTGTTCCTTACAGCCAAAAGCACTATAACTCACATATTTCTCAACACACCTTGGAGACCCAGAAGATGATTGTCAGGTGGGTGATGGCAGTGGTCGTGTGGCAGCACTCTCACAGGAAGGAGAGCACATTCACGCCCACTAGTGCCCCTCACCCTCACTCAGTCTTGCCAGGAAGGGTTTGCTAGTTTTCTCTAACAGATGAGGAACCTGAGATCCAGAGTCATGCGGTGAACCTGGGACCAATCTGGGATTTGGGCCCAAGATTGTTTAACCCCAAATGCAGTGCTCTTTCCTCTATACTTCTCTCACCCCTAGGCACAGCCTTCAACAAATATTTGTTGAGCTCCTACTGTATACACTCCAGGGAAACTTTCTCCATTCTGTTTCTGATGAGCTTGTTGTGAAGGAAAAGAGCAAGGATTTTCTCTAACAATAATAATTACATATTTAAAGTATCTACATTTATTAAGCACCTACTATGTCCTAAACCAATATTTTCCAAAGTGGAGTCTACGCACTACAGGGTACACTCCATTGGGTTGCAGGAAAAGCAGTTAGTAATTATGTCTGTATATTTGATCTCATCCTTTTAAAATTTCCACTTTCGTATATGTTATATAAGATACTACATTGGTACAGTGACATGGTTTTGCTTTGTAAACATATAAATATATGTATATTGGGAGCAGTGTTTATTGATAAGTACGAGATCAAAATCTTTAAAGACCCACTGGATCCCCTGGTCACATGATCCCATTTGGCCGTCACAATACCCCTGAGGACCAGATATATTGCCCCATATTACAGATGAAGAATGTGAGTCTCAGAGAGGTTAGGGGTTCAAGGCCACAAGGTCAAGTAGGCAGCCAGGTGGGCAGACCTTGAGACTAGAACTTGAAGCCTGTAGGCCCCAGCACTACCCAACCACTAGAGCACCATTCAGTCTAGATGGACCCCAAAATACAATGATGAGGTTGTAATTGTCCTGCGAAACACACGTGGGGCCCTCTAACCCCAGTGGGGCAGAGGCGAGGGAAGATTCTTTCAACATGTGCCCTTCCAGTGGCTCTGAAAGTCTGAGCACTATACATGGAGGTGGAACAAGGGTCTGGGACCTGCGTTGCCCTCGAGTGATGTGATGAAGCTCCAGGTCACTTTGCCTTTTTTCAGGATTTAACCATTACCTCACTTGAACCAAAATGCATTTTGATGCCTTTATTTGTGTCTTCTGGTATTCATTTCCATATTTCTGAATCTTACAAATAGATAGCTGTTGATATGCCCATTTAAGACATATGTTGATTTTCCTTTATAAAAGAGGAGAGATTTTAGCTAAATTATACCCATAGTTCCTCTTCCTTCCCCCAATATAAACAGTATTGATTTTTTGTTAATTTTGTAATCAGTGTTTTCATTATTATGACTATGCAAATATTGTTTGCTGCTGAGTAAATATTGTATTGTAATGAAATTTTTTTCCCTTAAATACCCAGTTATTTCCTCTTGAAATAATAATGGCGTTCACATCCATGCCAGCATTTGTCATTTTTTGTCTTTTTGATAATAGTCATTCTAATTGGGTAAGGTGATATCTCCTGTTGTTTTGATTTGCATTTTCCTGATGATTAGTGACATGGAATAGCTAGATAGAAGGAATTAGTCATAATGTCCTATGGCACTGTTACAGTGACTTTTATAAACAAAATTATAGTGTAGATTTCAAAATAACTGGAAGAGAGGATTTTGAATGTTCTCACCACAAAGAAATGGTAAGTTTCTGAGGTGAAGAATATGCTAATATCATGATTTGATCATTAGCAGTCATAGTTAATAATTTATTATACATTTCAAAATAGCTAGAAGAGAAGAATTATCATTGTCCCAATATCTGAATTATCGTTGTCCCAATATCTGAAATGATAGATGTGCCAATTATCATGATTTGATCACTACACATAGCATATAGGTATTAAAATATTACATGTATACCCCAAATATGTACAATTATTATTTATCAATAAAAAATAAAGAAATCACCTTTAGCAATACTCCTTTAAAAGGTGCTTTTTAAAGTTTGTTTAACTTTCTCTGAACATTTACCTTACCCTGAAAACAGCTCTGTAAAACACCACTTCACATGTTCTCACAGGCAAAGCTGTTTGATCATTTAGTGCTGCTATTTTTTTCTGGGCTTTCTGATCTGTAGTGCTCTAGGCACTGGGTTCATTTTGTTCTAGGCTTGGGGCACAGAAGCCTCTAGGAATCCCTTTTTCTCTCTCCTGTGTTAAAATCACCGACCTCTATCTTTCATCATAGAAGATTTACAAAAGAAAGGACCCCTGCTGGTGTCCAAGCCCTTGTCCAAGTCCCTGCCACACAGTCACTGGGCTTGATCATGTGACTTTCTTTAGCCAACAGGATAACAGCAAGCATGATGTGAGCAGAAACTGGAAAATTACTCATGCATTTAGGACTTCACCCCTTTGTAGTTCTGGGGAACCCAGGGACCACCACCAGTCTGGTTTGCTGGAGGATAAGAGACCCATAGCGAGCCCATCGACCAATACCGACCACAGACACGAGACAGAACCCAGACAAAACCGTGTGGAGACCAGCCTATACCACTGAACCACCACAGGTTCATCGGTAAATGAATGGTGGCTGTTTTTAAGCCCCTGTGTTTTGAGGCAGTTTGTTACACAGGGAGAGCTAATTGATGCACGCTTTCCTCCTCTTTTTGGTGGAGTGCATCCTCTGGTGGCGTGGCAGTTTTATAACATGTCCACAAGTCCTTTGACATCTGTCCTATCAGGAGATGAGGTTCATGACACCCTCCCCCACTTGGGTCTGGACCCACCTTAGTGATGTGGCAAAACGGATGCTGCAAAATCCCTATAGCTAGGTCAGAAAAGGCTTTGTGCTCCCCACCTGTTGTCTTGAGATGCCAGCTACCAAGAAAGACTTCTGACTACTTTCCATGCTGGAAAAGCTCCATGTGAACACTCGGGTCAACGAGCAGTCCCAGCAGAGACAGCCTTCAAGTCACCCGGGCCAAAGGCACCAGACAGCAAGTGATGCCATGCGCACCTTCCCAACCAGCTCATCTACAGCTGAATAGCACCAAGTAAGGTCCAATAACACCATGTGGAACAGAAGAGTCACCCTGCTGAGCTCTCCCCGAGCTTCTAACCCCCCAAATTAATCCACTAATCTTGCAATGGTTTGTTACACAGCAGTAGATGGCTAGAACAGTCTCTTGTTTGTTGGGAGGATCTGCAAAAGCTCATTGGGAAGTGGCAGGCATTCAGGGACAGAAGGAACTTGGGGCCGTTTGTGAAATCTCCTTCGCGTATTTTTAATTTCTACTTTCTTACCTTTTAAATAGCTTTTTTTCTTTTAAATAGCATCCTGCTGACATTGTACAGTAATGTCAAAGGGTATTCGTTGTAAGATTTGTTTTTAAGTTTTCTCCTGCTCCTTGCATCTATTTTCTCGAAGTCCTTTTACCACACCCTCATGGTTTGCTTTGATCTCTTCACGATGAAAGTTTATTTAAATTTCTAGAGGTCCTTTGCTGTCCATCCACATCACCAATCTGACTGGAAGCTCTGGGTGGGGAGGGCGAATTGGTGGGCTTCCATGCAGGGTCCTTATAGGGTGGGTGATCAAGTGGCTGGTTGGCTTTTTTGTGCAGCACCCCCCACACACACACCCGAACTGTCATATCTTTAGGCCTCTGTCTTGAAAGTGGTCTCTAGATAATTTTCTCTGAGGTGTGACAGGGAGGGCACAAGCACAAGCAATGGCATTCTAGCATACTAGAACGAGGCAGGCGGAGAGGGCTGAGGGTCTCACCGTCTTTGGGCCTGGCATTCCTGGTTTTGGAGCTTCTTTGTTGCCTTTTTCCAGACAATAAGCTTCCCTTTGCTGGCCTGGCTGTGAGTGGGGCCAGTACCAGGCTGGGCAGGGTAGGGGTCGGGGCCCAGGGGCCCTGGGGCCCTGGGGCCCTGTGTTGCTTGGGCAGACGTCCAGCTATGCTGTGCATTCCATCTTCCCTCCAGCATCTCCTCTGACACCTGATATCTCCAATAATGGAGCATTTCAGGCAAGTCAGCTTGTTTCTCTCTGCAGCCACCCACCCACATGGTGGCCACCTATCCATTCACTTAGGTCTGACTTTCTTTCTCTCTGCTAAGCCCCTGGCTACTTCTTCACCCACTGCCCTCCTTTGCAGCTCAGGGTTGCAAATGTCTCCGGGCTTTCTGTTTGTTGTCCTTGTTTTGGGGAGATTTTTTAACAAGTGAAGGGGAGTAAAAACGTCTTGGTCTGCCATCTTAAAGCTACCATTGCATTGGTGTTTCAAGGGGAAAAAGTGCCATTATGTCGGGCAGAAGTGTGTCAGCAGTGTGGCTGTTGTGACTCTCTCTGGACGGCCTGTAGTCTACGCCAAGATGGCTCAGCAAGTTGTATAGGAGGAACCTCCCCAAAAAGTGGAATTATCATTTGGAGGTACAGGCTTCCCCCACTAGGTAAGTGTTCTAGAAATCCACCAGCATCCATGTACCAGCTAACGTTGTCGTGAGAGGCTGCTCTTGGCTTCAGCAAATTTCTTTTTGGAGATTCTTTAAACACATTTGCAAATCACCCAATATTTCATGTTGGGTGATTTACAAACATACCTGCCCACACTAAGCTGAGTGTTCAGCAGTTTTTGATCAAAAAATGGCATGACCCCTGTGCCCCACTCTCCCTATTTACCGGATTTTGCCTCAAGCGACATTTTTTTTTTTTTTTTTTGTATCCACAGATGGAAAAAGTCCTCAAAAGAAACATTTTGCTGAAGTGGAAGAGGTGAAACAAAAGAAATGGCAGTGGCATTAAAAGGCATTAATTTGATGAGTTCAAAAGCAGTTTTGAGCAGTGGAAAAGTGTCTCGATAGGTGTATTATATTCAACGGAGAGTACTTTGAAGGTGACTGAAGGTTAAACATGTAAGAATAAATACACAGTTTTTTAATAAATAAATTCTGGGACTTTTTTGGGTCCTCTCGTATAGAGGAAAATGCATGTAAGTCACTGCTGGTTGGGCAGAGAGCAGGGCGGTCCAGATAGCCTTGGCCAAAAACCCAGAGGTGGAAAGTGAGTTGGAGGTGAGGGAAGCCTGTCCCTGGTAGGTGCCACTATCCCCCAGCTGGCCCCTCCCCACCTGCAGGTCCCTGCTCAGATGCTCCCTGCTCAGAGGATCCCCATCCTACCATCACTTTCCAACTCTATTTTGCTTGGTCTTGCCTGGCTGCCTGGTGATGGAGTCCATATTGACTTATGCTTGGTGTCTGTCTGCCCCACCAGACTATGCATTCCATTGCGGGAGGGGTTGTTCTTCTTCACCTCCACATGCTCGGTGCCTAGAATAGAGTCTGATACATCAGCAGATGCTCAAGCAAGAGTCATTGAGTGAACATGGGATTGCTTAGAGTTTTCTATTGGAAGCCAGAGCTCTGGTCTCGCTGGCTCAGGCAGTGGCCCGGAGCCGCCTCCCATGGCGACTGCTGCTTGGGGGGGACTGCAGATGTTTCCCCTTTAATAACTCCCTCCGTGGAGGCCAGGGGGCTAGGAGAATAGGAAAGAACACAAAGTCCCTTTATTCAGGGGAGTGGATTCCATTTCGAGACAAATTGTTACCTCCAAGGCCACCAGTCGCTCAGCCGGCCCATCACCATGGCCTCCCTTTCAGGGATGTGGGCACAGGCCTGGCCTGAGCCGAAATTGCCCTGCAAGCTAGTCTCCCCTTTAATTAACAGGGAGTGAGCCCAGGCCCGCTAATAGGGTGGGGTATGGAATGGGGGTGGGGTCAAGTTCATAAAGTCCTCAAAGAATCAAGGCCGCCTTGTTTATTTTCCCAAAAATGTTCCCCTCTACTCAGAACAGGGTGGGGGCCGAACAGGCCACAGACTGGGAACCCTCCTCCCTCCCCTGCCTGTTCAGCTTGGCACATCACTATTTTACTGGCATTTTGCTAATAATTACAAACTTAATGAAAAAATAACCTTACCCCCAATCAGGCCAGGGACTCATGGCCGGCATTGTTGGGAGGCCCTGGCTGCTGTGAGGACAAGACACAAGGGGTAAAAAGGAGTCACTGGAAGACAGGAAGTGGCCCTTGTCTGGAGACTCCCTCTCTTCAGAACCAGACTTAGCTCCCTATTGCCTTTTGTATTAATGCCCAAATGTTTCTGCCTGCATCTTAGAGCCCATTTTACTCAGGCCCTACATGGAAGACACTGGAACCCCAAGAGGAATGGAAATTGCTCAGGTGGTGCATTGTGTGAGACCTGATGCAGGTGGTGAGGCTGGTTGGGATGAGTTCTCAGAGGCAGAGCTGGAGGGAAGTGAGACAGGCCCATGTTACCCTCTGAGCTCCGACTGGGCAGCAGGCAAAATCGTGCATCGTGTTCATACCAGGACTTGACCCCAGGCCTGTCTGGTTTTTAGCCTGCACATTAAGTGTTCTAAAGGGAGCTGGAGGAGGAACTAATGTAACAACAACAATAACAATAATAATCCGCTTCCATGGACTATAGACTGTGTACCATACATGGTGCTAACTGAGCTCTCTATCAGCTCTTTCAGTCTTCACATTAACCCCGTGTAGTAGGTGGTGTTATTGACCCACGTTACAAGTGAGGCACAGAGTATTGTATTGGTCCAAAGTTCTGCAGCCAGAAAATGGCCTGTACTCCTACACTTGAGGGGGGTCTGAATGTGTATTGTGCCCTCCCAAGTGCAGGGCCTTGTCTGTCTTGTTCACTTTTGTGTCCCCAGGGCCTAGAAGAGAGGCTGGGACATAGCAGATGTAGAAATCACTTTCAAAGGAGTGATGCCAATTTTCCCTGCCCCGTACCAGACGAGATCTACTAACTTTGAAGTAAACAAGATATAAAGGGATTCCAAAGCCAAGCTGAGAAATAAGACTTGATTTAAAAAACAGTAGGGAGCCACAGCACATTCTTGAGAAAGGGAGTTCTAAGCTGTGGGAGTGATGGTCTTTCCATGTCTCCGTAGATCCTAGGAGTTAGTCGAGGCCAACGTACCCTTGGTCAGAAGGTCAAGTTATCTCCATGGGCATGTTGGGTGCAGGGGAGGCATTTCTCAGCAGCTGTGGGTCCCAAACTTGTCAAGCTCATTGATTTTGTGTCTGGAGGAGCCAGGTCCAGGCTGACCAGCCAGGCTCCTCATCTTGCCCGTATGAAGTTCCCAGGCTCATGGGTCAGGAATGCCAAAACATGGTTTGTCCACAGCCAGCTGACAGAATCAGTATGTTGTCAAGCCTTTGAACAATGGATGCTTTGAAACTTACAACTCTGGAGTCTTCGAGGTCCAGAAACACCCATCTCAGACTCTGAGGCTGTAGATGCTTCTCATCTTAGAATAATGGCAGGTGAAAGACATTTATTAAGTGCTTACTACTCCGGGCACTATTGACAAATATTAGCTCATTTAATTCTCACAACCACTCCATGAGGTGGTAACTGTTGTGATGCCCCATTTTACAGATGTGAAAACAGAGGCCATGTCATTTACCCATAAAAGGTCATGCTGCTTACCCATGGTCATCCAGTTGGGGAGGGGCTGATAGTCGATAAAGCCTGGCCATTGGCTCTAGAACCACCTGCACTGCCCCATAGACACTTGCAGTATTGGAGGCTTACACTCGCCACATTTTAGAGTCACGAAAATTTCAAGAGCAGGATCTGAGAGCCACTGAGTCCTAACATCGTGGCATGTCAGAACCTGCCATATTGATTCATCAAATTCTGCAATTATAAAAGCCGGGCATTTTATGATCCTGGAACCCAGACTCTTGGGGTCTTTAAATCAGTGAAGTTAGCCGAACAGAGTGGACCTCAGGTTACAGAACCAAGCCTATTCCTGTCGTGTAGTCGATGGGGAAACTGAGGCCCACAGAGGAGAAGGGAGAAGTCCAGGAGGGGCAGAGTCTGGCAGAGTCCATGTTGTGTTTGGAGAGAGAAATCCAAGTGAACAAAGAAAAGCCCTGGCCGGCGGGATCTGGTTGTGATTAGAGTGGGTTTCAGTGCTGCTGCCGGAATGTGCCCGGTGTTACCGTGACCCCCGCAGGTTGCTACCTCCCTATTCCCCCCTTGGATGCCCTCCTCGGAGCCCATCCTGGCCAGGCTCAATATCCTGTTTACACCGCCGACAAATTGAATTTTCAGAAACTGGCCTCCTCGTGAAGCCAGCTTAATGTGCTGGAGGCTTTCTTTGCTTGCATGCTGTTTCTTGGTGGGTTGCCTACACCCCAGGAGCCCAGAGGAAACCCAGAGAGGTTCTGAACACTCTAGTCACGAGGCCAGGAAGGACAAGGGATGGGAACGGCAGGACAGGTGGCTGGGGGCTTAGGCCAGGGGCAGAAATAGGAATGGAGTGTCCCGAGGGAGGTGACAGGTTCACAGTGAGCTCCATGCTGCCCAGCCTGGGAATTTGGGGGCCCTCAATCTTCAGAGTTATCAACTGAGTGGTGCTCGTTCAGAGGAGTAGGGAGAGAGGCAGGTGGGAACCCCTCCGTTCTGAGTGGCCTTCACCTGGAGCCAGTGAAGAAGAAGCATGAATTCTAAAGCTCAGCCTCTCAAGCAAGGTGGGGTGCGGTGGCTCATGCCTGTCATTCCAGCATACTGGGAAACTGAGGCCACATAGGAGGCTGAGGGCGGAGGATTGCTTGAGCCCAGGAGTTCGAGGCCAGCCTGGGCAACATAGTGAGACCACATCTCTACAAGAAATAGAAAAATTAGCCGGACATGGTGGTACATGCCTATAGTCCCAGTTACTTGGGAGGCTGAAGGGGAAGGATCACTTGAGCCCAGGAGGTAGAGGCTGCAGTGTGCCATAATCATGACGGCTCTGCGCTCCAGCCTGGGTGACAGAGTGAGACTCTGACTCAAAAAATAAAAAATAAAGCTCGGCCTCTCTGGTGCTACTCCCTTGAAGGCAGAAGTGAGTAGGGCTTGAGGGGCAGACTGAAGACAGGGTGGAAACTCCAAGGAGATTTGGTTCCATCAAAAACAGCACTTCTCAAAGTACAGTCTGGAACCCCTGGAATTTCCGAGACCATCCAGAGGTGTCCACAAGGTCAAAACTATTCTCAAAATGACACGAAGACGTTATTTGTCCTTTTCACCCTCAGGGAGGTTGTCCAAAGTTGATAGAACACATGATGGCACCATCGCTCTGACAACAGTGAAAAAAATGAATGTGAAAAAATTCGTGATGAACAAAATATTAAAAGTTGAAATAGAGACAAAGATTAATATGACTGGTGTTTCCTTTCACCTCAGGCCTCAACATGGACTTTTCAAAATATTGCTTTGAAATATGTATCCTAGTTACTGAGGTTTTTGGCACACACATTTTACACTTAAGGCGGGTGTCTCGTTTAATCCGCCCTAGTCCTGGCTCTGCACATAATCCACACAAACAGAGGCTTCTCAGTGCCTGCAGGGATTTGTAAGGGTGGGGCGGTGCTGGAGCCAGAACATTCGTGAACACTGATGAGAGGGATATGTTCCTTCAGCCCAAATGATCCAGCGACGAGAAGGATGTTGTTCCAAAGCACCAAATCTTGTCACAGGCATGTGCATAGAGGTGACAGCGTCAGGCACAACAGGGGGCCATGCGTCCAGCATTACCTGTTGGTGCCTCCTGAGGGTCCCACCCACAGCATCCGCAGGATCGTCTCATTTCCCACTTGAAACCAAGCAGTGGTTGCCCAGCATCCTCTGAGCAAAAGCCAAATTCTTTGCCTTAGCCGGCAGGGCCCCGCCTGCCCAGCTCAGTCTCCCACTTCCTTGCCCTAGTGTGCTCTGCTCGCCCCACCGGCCTCTTTCCATTTCCTCAGCACAAAAATGCTCTCCCAACCTCACTGTTCCCTCTGCCTGGAACATCATCCTCTTCACTCTTCCCATGGTTGTTCCTTCTATCTTCTGTTTCAACTTGACCGTCGCCTCCTCCAGGAAGCCTTCCCCATAGAAAGTAGGATTGATCTGGCAACATGGTTCAACCTCGTTTGCTTCCTTCATGCAAGTCATCATCATCTATTTTATATTTATTTGTTGGCATGGATGGTTCATGTCTATTGTCTCCATGAGACCACGGGCTCCTCCAGGACAGGAAACAGACTGTTCCGACATTGGGTCTCCTTACCCGACACAGCGCCTGGCATGGAGAAGGCCCTTGAGAAGTGTTAGTTGAGCAAAAAAACAAATTCATGATGAATGAATGAATGAGTAAATGAATGAACGATTAAACAAAGCCCTCTGCTGTTTCTAGGTATTCGCCAGGAAACCCAAAGCAACACAGATTGAAAACTTCGGTAGCCAGGGGTTGGGGGGTGTGTGATGAGGTGTTACGTGGTCAGTGTTCGTGCACTGATCCTCTTGTGCCATAGGTCACGTGGTTGGGAGTGCTGATTTTGGGGTCTTCTCTTGGGTTCGGGTCCTGACCCAGCTTCTGATCCACTTTGGAGCCTCTGGCAAGTCCCTTTGCCTCTCTGAGCCTCGGTAGCGCCATCCGTGTAATGGGAAGAACCAACAGGGGTGTGGCAGAACTCTCAGCACAGTGCAGGGCCCTGGGCACACCTCGTAAACGCTGTCCCGGGGAGGAATCAGGTGGAACTAGACTAGCTGGGGCTTGAGCATGAGCCTCTGGGCCTTTGCTAAGGCAGGTGACCCTGCCTGTCATGCCCTCCTGTGTTTCTCTGAATAATTGTATTTTACTCACTGCCAGGGCTCAGCTCCAATACCCCTGCCTCCTCAGGCTCTTCCCTGACTCTCCTCAGGTGGTCTGGGTGTCCTCATATCAGGCCAACCACCCTTGCCTACCAGCCCACCCTGAGTCGAAGGCATGAGCTTACAGAAGTGATCTGACAGCCTAGATGTCAATGTCCCATTTTAGAGATGAGAAAAGCAAAGGCCCCAGAAGAGCTCATATTCTGGTGGAGAAGGCCCATCGTGGGCAAAATAAACACACCCATACTGGGTAGGGCAATGGGAACCGTGGTGAGAGATGCTGCAGGGGGAGAGGAGGGAGGAGGCCTCTCCGAGGGGCCAAAGAGATGTGGGCTCACTTCCATATCATAACATCAGCTAAAATTCAGTTAACGACTATGACTGCCATCAGATGGCATTGCTTCCAGGATGTCTGCTCACAGCTCGGATTCCAGCAGCTGGAACAGCGCCCGCCCCATCATAGGTATTCAGCACGTGGGGTAGGGCTGGAGGTCTGTCTATGGACCAGGTGTCTGAATGAATTATTATATTTCATCTTGGTGGCCAGCGAGGAAAGGGTGGCCATCCCCACCTTCTAGGCAAGGAAACCAGGGCACAGCGAAGTTAATGGCTAATGATTTACCTGAGAACTCGCAGCTGGTCAGTGGTGGAGCTCGGGCTGGGATCTAACCTGGTCCAGCCTATCTTGCACCTTAGTCCACTTGCTTGGTATGACCAGGGCACGTGGCCTAACTTCTCTGAGCCTGTTTCTCTATAATTTGAAAAAATGTCACATCATGGGGTTGCTGTGAGAGTTTGTTCGTGCAGGGCGTTCAACCCTTGCCTGGCACACGGTGACACCTTGGCTCAGGTGACTCATTCTCATTGGATTCTGTCAGCCATCGGGAGACAGAAGGGCACACAGCAAAGCTTTCCAAATGGAAAAACTCCTGCGATTTCTAGAAAGTCCTGGGAAACCTGGTCGGTTATGGAGGTTGCAGAGAAGAAGGCTTAGGGTTGAAATGTGGATTTGTAAACCGCCTCCGTCATCCCTCAGGAGGGATTGCATGAGAGGCAGGATATATGGGGCATGCCCAGGGAGCCCACAGTGTGCTAAAAGCTCTGTCGCACCCCTGTTGATGCTTTCCCATTACACAGATGGCACCACTGAGGCTCAGAGAGGTGGAGAGACTTACCTGGGACCCCGTAGTGGATCAGAAGCTGGGTCAGTATTTAAACCCAAGGGAAGGCCCCAAAGCCAGCACTCTCAACCACGTGACCCATGGAACAAAAGGGTCATGAAAATGAGGCAGGAAGAAGGCTGGACGACATTCCAGAGATATGTACTTGGCTGCCAGCGTCTGCCCAGGCCAGGGCCCCTCCCTCCTCTCCTGACCTCTCTTGCTGCCTCCCACCTCTCCGTTCCAGTGCTGTTTTCTCTGTTTGGAACTCCTGCTGTGCCTGCTATCTTCTGTTGGCTTCTAGAAGAAGACTCTGAGCTAGCGATGACAGGCAGCGGGTTCACTGGGGCAAGCACTCAGGAATAGTGCCTGTGAGAGAGTGAGGAGGAGGACGAGGCAGGGGTGAGAGGACGCTGACACGATGGGGTTGCCACAGAAATCTCAGCCAGTCCCACAGGGCCTCTGGAGCAGAGCTGGCCTCTCAGAGTTGTCCCCAGCTGAGGATGTACATAGCACATCAACTGGTCATTGGCCGCTGGCTGCATCTGGGAACAATGTGTCCTTGGTCAGGGCAGGTCCCCACTGGAGCCATCAGCAACCGGGAGTTCCATCATCTAGGACGGGTTCTGATGAGGGAGCCCAGGTTAGTCCCGGTGCCCACTCCAGCTGCGGCCCTCCAGCACCTGACAACAGTGGCCATGCTACCCTGGCTCCCACAGCCAGGTGCTGTGTGATTCTCAGGGACCTCATTACGTACGTGATGTGGATTCCCTCATTTCATCCTCATGAAAACCCTGAGAGGGAGGCACTGTTATCCCCACCTCCTAGATAAGGAAAACTGGGGCTCAGTGGGAAAAGAGACTGCCCAGAGTCACATGCTGGAGGACACTGCAGCTGGTCTCACTCTCACCCAAGCCGTGGGCCTGAAAGACCCTAGCTGGGTCCCTTATAAAAACTTCCTTTAATCCAACTCAGTGCTGAGTCTCCAGAGCCAAAGTTCCTGCCTTCAGGGAGCTTACAGTACAGTGGGGAAACCAAGACGCATACACTAGCAAGGTAATGAGGCATAAACGTGGTGATGAGAGGGGATCCAGGGTGAGGGGCGCAGGCATCCCGCTCAGGAAGACGAGTGACAAGGAGCTGAGCTCAGCCTCTGTGAGGACGGCCCGCGAGAAGGGCAGGGCAGAGGAGCTCAGGCAGCGGGAGCAGGTGCAGACAGAGAAGGAGAAAGAGCAGGCCCCTCAGGGGTGGGGAGCAGTCTCTGGACAGGGCTGGGAAGGAGGGACAAGTCAGCTGGGGGGAGGGGAGACTCCAGTTTCAGGGCCCTGCTGTGGACAACCCTGCCCTTCCGAATGTCGGCTGAGCAGATGAATGGTTAGATGGGTGAATGAATGTTGTTGGAGTTTACAGAGAAGGGGCAGGGAGACCAGTGTGGAGTCCACAGCAATCATCCAGGTGAGGCGAGATGGGACCACAGTGATGGAGAAGTCCTCTCAAAATTGCATCCATGTCCCCCTCCATGCCCTAACCTGCCACATCCCCTGCCTGGCAGCCTTTTCCTTCCCTGTCTGCATCTCTGCGTCTCTTGCGGGCTGCCCAAGCTCCACATCCTCTGGGAAGTCTCACTGACACCTTCAGCTCCTCCTCAGCCTGCTGGGTTGCTTCCTGTCCCCCCACAGTTTAACCCAGGCCTTCCACCCCTGGAGGCCAGTGTTGGAGTGGCAGCTCTGCAATTCTTGATGCCAGGCCAAGGCGAAGCCCTTGAATGTCCCTGGGCAGGGGTAGGACGGGGTCCTTGGAGCCGTCTGCCCAGCACAGGTGGGCTCTCTCTGCCCCCATGTTACCTGCTGTTAGGCCTCCGAGGGCTTGGAGTTTGGATGATCGGAGACAGGAAGGACATCTCTGGGGACAGTTCCCAAATCCTAATGGAGCACACAGCACAACTCTTCACAGAGGGGCTGGCAAAGCCCTTCATTAAAGTGACCTTGGAACAAAGACTCTCTGAAGCAAGAATGCAGCCCTCCCCACCTTCCCCCAGCCCCAGCTCGGAGCCTGAATCAGAGACTCACGCCTTCCCAAGTGTGCAACATGAAGGAAGATGCCCAGGGAAGAAGAGGTTGAAGCCTCAGCACACCACCCGGGTGTGGCAAGACCCGCAACCTCCTGCTCCATTTACTGAGTTTATGATTATTGACTCTTTTGGTTGCAGGAAACTGGCTCTGGCAAGAAGAGGATGTACAGAACTGGAGAGCCCAGGTGGCAGCTCCAGGTGTGGCAGGATCTACAAGTAACATCATTGGGATGGGGCTTCATGGCAGCCCAGTATCCGTTGGCTTCATCCCCAGAGTTTGCCATTGAGGAGGGAAGCATGGAGAGATGCTGTTAGATCAGCGGGATCACGCCCACCCTGAGCCAAGGAGTGGGGCACCCTGACTGGCTGAGCCTGGGGGCCCCACCAGATCACACCAACCAAGGAGCAGGAAGGTGTTCCCTGAACAGAAACTGGTAGAGGAGGCTGGATTCCAGGGAAGCAAGCCATCAGTGTTTCCCATGAGGGCCCACCATGTGCCAGGCAGCTGCCATTTACTTTGCCAACCTGCAGATGAGGAGACAGCCCCAGAGAGGAGAGCACACCTCACACCTGGAGGGCTCAGAGTGAACCCAGCAATGTCTGGCACCACAGCCCAGACTCTGAAGTGCTCCCCTACCCTGCTTTCCTGGCAACATCTGCTGGAGCTCTGGGCCTGGGACAGGGTCATTGGAAGAAGGATGGCATCCCCAGGGCTTTTCCTGACACCCCCCTGGGCAGCCTGACATTTGGCAGCATTGGCGGCTTGAATTAAAACCGTGCTCAGAGCAAACCCAGTAGGGCCATCCGAGGAGACAAGGCGCTGTGTGTGGGGCCTCAGACCAAACGGCTGGAGGAGGACAAGCCTCCATCCCCTAGGGCTCCATGGGGCGACTTTGAAATAATAATAAGGATAAATAGCATTGGTTGAGCACTTTCTCCATGGCAGGCTCCATTCTCGGTCCTTGGTGTGTCTCAAGTTCTTTGATCTTTTCAATAACCCTGTGAAGTCGGGGCTGTTGCGAATCTCCATTGTTCAGTTGTGGGAACTGGGGCTCCATGTGGCCTCAGCTCAGAGGAGGGGCTCAGTGAGTGCTGCTGTTTATCATCATCATCACCGTTATCATCATCATCGACGGTCTGTAAGGCCCCCAAAGCCTTGGATTCTGTGGGTCTCTCCAGTACTCTGTTTCCCCCTCCACAGCTCTTCCCATCTCTTACAGACTCAGTTTCTACCACACAATGGAACCAACCCGTCCTGTTCTCCTCCTTCTCTGTTTCCTTCTTTCCACCCAAAGAAACAAAGATCAGAGTTTGCAAAGAATCAGCCTGAACTTGGACTCATGGGATCACACCTAGTGACCAGGGAAAAGGTCATTGAAGTGCCAGGAAAAAGCAGAGTTCTAAAAAAATTGCTAACTTTGGAACCAGCCAGATTTCAGTTCAGATCATGAGATTGCGAACACAGACTATGATGTGAAAGACACCCCCAAGAGTTGTACAGTGTGCAACCTTTACAGTCCTACACAGTGGCCCAGTTGAGTGTCCAGGTGTGTAAAATGAGAAGTGTGGGAGCTATCTCAAAAAGCTGGTGAAAGAATTGAGTGAGCCAGTGTTTGCAAAGTATTTAGCCTGCACATAGCAAGAGCTCAAAAAAAGATATGTGCACCAAATTATCTAAGGTCACAAAGTTAACAAAGTCAGAGCCCAGATTCAAACCCAAGTCTGTCAGCCAACAAAGCAATACTTTCTATCATATGACACAACACAAAGCTTGGAAGGAATGGGATGGATGATTTACCCATCTATGTTTTAGTCCAAGGCACAAAGATGGTATCAGATAGATCTTTGTTATCCCTGTGTTGGATGGACAGATAGACGGGGGTGTGTGTGTGTGTGTGTGTGTGTGTGTGTGTGTGTGTGTGTGTGTGTGTGTGTGCATGAATGAAGGGGTGAATGGATGGATTGGGGAGTGGATGGCGGAGTGGGTAGAAAGATGGATGGATTGTTGGCTGGGTTGCTTGTTGCCTGGGTGGATGGGTACATTGGCAGATGGTTGGGTGGAAGGATGAATGTGTGGATGGAGGGGTGGATGCTTGGGTGCTTGGGTGTGTCAATGAATGGGCAACTGCAGGTGTGGGCGGAAGGATGCATGGGCAGCTGGATGGGAGGACAGATAGGTCAACGCTGATCCAAGCACAGCAATGCCTCTGGCCTCATGGCCACCTCTTACCGGCTGCCTTTTTCAGTGGAAAAATTGAAAATCATGGGTCCGGGGAAGACATTTCCCTGTGTGGTCTGTTAATAGAGGCCCAGGAAGGCCAGTGAGGCTGGCAGCTCACCCCCCACCAGGACCCTGTCATTAGCCACACTACCCTTACCCGCCCTTGGGTGGAAGTATGAGCTGGTGGCCACTGAGGGGCTGAGTCCACCCAGGCCCCTTATTAAGCCTTATTAAGCCCACGGGGGGGTGGAGGAAAGGGAGGGGACCTTTCTCCCAAGGGCCAGCAGTTGAAGAAGGAGGGTCCAGATGTGCTCTGGGGTGGTCGTCTACTCCCGGGCTACAAGGAATGTGAAAGTGTGGCCCCACCTGCACCACCCATGTCTTACAGGCTGGAAAACTGAGGCCCATACAGAAGAGAGCGGGAGTTCACACAGAAGTGAGGACAGAGCCAGGCTGAAACCCAGGCCAGGCTCATAGACCACAGCCTAGCTTTTCCCTCAAGACCAACAGTGGGGAGGGAGAGGGATGAGCATGAATGGGGCACCTACTGTATGCCAAGCCCTTGTACAAAGTCTCTCCTGTTCATAAAGCCACTGTTTCCTTTGTGTTCCCTCTGGGAAAATGGAAATTATTTGGCCTTTCATTGATTAACATTGGTTAAACATTTGCTAAGAATCAAGCACTGATGTAGGTGGTAGGAGTATGGCATGAACTAGTCAAACACGGTTTCTGCCCTAAGAGAGCTTCCTTCTAGAAGGGAATAGAGACAGGCTAATAAGTAGATAGTTAAAATGCAACATGAAGACGATCAAGTAGAAATATGAGACGTTCAGGGATGGGAAAAATGTTCTTAGGATGAGCTGGTTGTAGTCAAGGTAGCCATCCATCAAAATCCATTCTTCCCTTTGCTAGTATATGGTTGGAGCCCATAAGTGGGTGCTCAGGCAGGGTCAACATTTTCCTGCCCTCAGGTGTGGCCATGTGGCCAGCTCTTGCCAATGGGATGGGAGCAGAGGTGACAAGTGCCACTTGCAGACCCAGGCTTTTAGGGAGCAGGTGAGCTTCCTCCATGTTCTCATTCCTCTCCCCTTGTCTGAATGAAAATGACAACATGGCCCCAAGATGGAGGAGCCATGAGATTGGAGTAACCTGGGTCCCTGCATCACCACATGGAGGAGAACCACTCATTGCCCTGGCACATCCATCACGTGAGTGAGAAGTAGGTGCTTGAGCCTTTACTTACTTCAGGGACATTTTAGCCTAATCTAAGTCATATCTTGATGTTTGAACTGAGACCCCAGACACGTGATAAACTGGGTTCAGGCCTTGCATACAGAGAAAATAGCAAGTGCTCAAGACAGGACTGAGTCTGGCATGTTGGAGGAATAGAGAGGATACCAGTGTGGCCAGAATAAATGGCACAAGAGAAGGAGATGGGGTAAGAAATGCAGGCAGGGGCCAGGCATGGTGGGTCACACCTGCAATCCCAGCACTTTGGGAGGCCTAGGTGGGTGGATCACTTGAAGCTAGGAATTGAGACCAACCTGGGCAACATAGCAAGACCCCATCTCTACAAAAAATAAATAAATTAGCCAGGCACAATGGCATGCCTGTAGTCCCAGCTACTCAAAGAGGCTGAGGCAGGATTGCTTGAGCCCAGGAGTTCAAGGCTACAGTGTGCCATAATCATGCCACTGCACTCCAGTCGAGGTGACAGAGTGAGACCTTGTCTCTCTAAAAAATAAAAAAAGAGGGCATGCAGGCAGTGGCTGTCCAGGTGTAGGGGGGCCCCAGTAGAGGTGGGGACATAAGCGGGGAGAAATACCATCTAGTTCTTACTTTAGAATTGTCCCTCTGACTGCTGCACAGAGATGAGCTGGACACAGGACCAGAGAGGGCCTGATTCAGTCACCCTGACCTGGATGAGGCTGGAGACAATAAAGACAGAGTGAAGTGAATAGATTCTAGATTTATTTTGGAGGGCTTGCTGATTGGCCAGCTGTGGAGGGTGAGGGAAACCAAATAACCCACAAAATATTAAACAAAATATATATTAATAAACACTCTCGTGATGTCTTTCCAACTCCAAACTTCCCTTCCCAGAGAACCTCTCATCCATATTTATCTGATAACCTGGCCCCTCCCTGGCCCTAGATGATTGGACCAGAGATGAGCCCTCATTGGGGCCCAGCCAATCAGATCATCCTGGCTTTTAGAACCTAGCTCTTGGCTGGGTTGAGACTGATGGTGGGCCTCAGGACTCTCCCCTTGATAGATATTCCAGGTTGGGGGAGGGGATTGGCCTAGAAGCTGAAGAAAACCAAGCTCTCAAGGACTATCAACCCACCCCACAAGAGGGGAAACCCATAGCTGCAAGTGAAGTCATCCTTCATCCACAGCTGGAACCATCCTCTGCTAAGGGTGAAACTTGTCTTTTCAGAGCCCTGACCTGGCAGGGCAGGAGTGGGTCTCCCAGGGCAGAAGACAGAAGGGGCCAGTCACACTTCCAAGGCCCAAGCTGGGAGACACAGCCACTGGGTCCTGTCCCTGTGTGAACCTAGACAAGTCACCCCACTGGGAAGGAGCAAGAGGCTTGTTTCTCCGTTGGTTAGATGTCCAAGTGTGACAGATTGTGTTTTCCGAAAATGGCTACCACAGAACTTGCATTCCTACATGCTTTTCACAAGCCTTACCACCCTCCATCGAGATGGGCAGCCTATCTTGCCCCCTGGAAGCCTGTGATACTGCTTCTCCTGGCTCTGTGTCTTGAGACTTTCACCCTAGGAACCCTGTTGCCATGTTTAAGGAAGCCCAGGCCCCATGGAGAAGCCAGATATAAATATTGTAGCTGACAGCCCAGCTAGGGTTGCAGCTAATGATGACCTCAAACACCGACATGTGAAAGAATGAGCCTTCAGATCAGTCCAGTCCCGGCCATGAAGTCTTCCAACCAAGGCCCCAGACTGAGGGTGGCAAAGAGAAAGATGGAAAGAGCCCAAAACTTGGATGACATTGTTGGTCCTCCAGCAGCCCTAGGACCACAGAGTTCTTGTTAAATGGGATAATAATAAATCCCTTCCAGAAAAAATTGTTGGTCCTCCAAGCAGCCCTAGGATCACAGAGTTCTTGTTAAATGGGATAATAATAAATCCCTTCCAGAAAAAAATAGGAAAATATTTTAATAATCTCTTTAATGAGATATATGACAGAACACAAAAATCGTGATCACAAAAGAAAAGATTGATAAATTGGACAGCACTGAAATGCAAAATGTCAAAAGCATTTTATCAAGAGCATCATTAAAAGAACAAAGGGACAACCCATGTGCTGGAAGATGATATCTGAAGTCTCCAGAGACAAATCCACTCACTGCACCCGTCCAGATTCCTGTCCCACACAACATGTGAACAGCAAATGTCTGTTTGGCACCACTGAGTTCTGGGAGTGATGTGTAATGCAGCAATAGGTACTCAGAACCCTGAGTCAGACAGGCCCGGCCCCCGTGCCCTTCTCTGGGCTGATCATCTGTTCTAGTTCCCCACTGTCTTTAAAATTCCAGACACTCCTCTTTGACAAGCTGGGCTTAGTCACAAGCTGGGGCCATAGAGCAAGCCCTGCTGGGGAATTCACTCTCTGCCTCAAGAACCTTTATTGGCTCCCTTTTACCCCTCATGTCACATCTCAGTTCCTCTACTAGACTTCCCAGGCCTGTCATAATTTCCTCCATCCTCATGTCTCCCCACATGGACCCCAATGCCTTCCTCTGCGATGTAGCAAGAGGAAACATGGAGGGTTGGATGGGGTGAGGGGAGTCGCAGACTTTGGGAAAGCTTTGATTGCTGGGACTGAAGGCTTTGAAGGCTACTTGCATTCATTTAGCAAAGGTTGAGTCCTAGCGTGTACCAGGCACTGCTTGTGTGCTGGGAATACATAGGTGGACCTGATAGACATAATCCCTGCCCTAAGCCCACAAGAATCATATTCTCTGTCACCTCAGGGCCTTAGCACCTGCTGCTCTTCTCACCTGGAATGCTCTTTGTGTATGTCTCCCCTTTCTCTTTCGTCTCACCTTAGTGGGTCCTTCCCGGCCACCCTTTCTAACTGTCCATTTACTAATTCCCTTTACTCTTAATCTTATCTCCCTGTTCATTTCCTCCCCGAGTCTTGCACAAAAGTGTATCTTCTTGTTTTTGTGTTTATTTACTTGACTTTGGTCTGACTTTCCCCACCAGAAATGCCAGCTGCCTGAGGTGGGGACTATGTCTGTCTCATTCACTGCCACGTCCTCAGGTGTGGCACAGGGCCTGGCCCTGTGGGTGCTCAGTGACACTTAAAGTGTGTGGCATGGTGATGTACACTCAGTGCCTGCCTGCAGTGGGGTGCTCTCAGTCAGGGGTACTCTCCTGTTCCACGTGTGCCCCTCGGAGCACATGTCCATCAGACGTTCTTCAGGCTTCGCTCTGTGCCAGGTGTCCTAAAGGCACCAGGGATGTGTGATGGCTCAGACACAGCCTCTGGTACCCAAGCAGCTCCCAGACATCTGTGCAGGAGACGGATGCCCAGCCTGTGCTAATTGGGATGATAAGTGTGGTCAAAGGGGGAGGGGCAGGGGACGGAGGACAGCTGGTAGGGAGAGCGGGGACAAAAGGTCAGGGCGCCAGAGGTCTGCAGTGCTGCATGAGAGTGGGGTAGGATGCCATGCTGGTTGAGGAAGTGGAAAGAGGGTGAATGAAGACCAACACTGGCTGTAGCCAGAAGGGCAGCCTAGAATGTGACCTTGCACAATACTCAACCTCTCCGAATCTGCTTCCACGTGGGTGTGGCATTCTGTAAAGTATGCAGGTCCTGGATCCTGCCTGGGTTGAAATCCCACCCTCTGATTTCTCATGCCCCTCAGTGAATTATCTCACCTCAGTTTCACTGTCTGTAAAATAGGAATTTCAAGAGTAGTACCTCCCTCCTATTGTTTTATCAGGATCATAGGAGTTAATGCATTGAAAGCACCTGGAATGCTGCCAGGCACATGGTGAGCAGTCCTAAATATGGGCTAGTACTACAGCAGAAACCACAGCTGCAGAGCCCAGACCAGCATCCGGGCGCGCACACAGTAGGCGCTCCAAAGCAATCAGGATCCTCCTCTGCCTCTTTCTCTTCCTCTGTACCGCGTATCCCCACCCTATATGGAATTTACTGCTTATGTGGTTGTTGTTCCTTTCCTCCACCAGAATGTGAACTCCATGAGGGCAGCGGTTCTGTTTTATTCCCTTGCTTTATCCCCAGGGCCCGGAACGGTGCCTGGCACACAGTAGGTGTTCAATAATATTTGTTGAATGAAAGCATTTCTATTCTTTTAGTTCCATGCTTGGCACACAGTAAGTGCTCAATAAATGCTGGTCTTCTTCACCCCTGCCAGCCTCTTCATCCTGCTGTCCCGGTTTCTACCTTCTCCAGGAAGCCCTCCCATGCCCCCAACATCCTAACAGCCCTTTGTCCCTGTCACCTCTCATATGCTCTGCCTTCCTTGGGCCACAGACCTCCTGGTAGGACCTAGAGAAGGACCCTGCTTTTCTGCCCACCCCCAATCCCAGCCAGATGTGCTCTTGCCTCTGGACAGACCACAGAGGTTTTCCAAGTCTCTGAAAGCTCCGTGATCAACTGCCACCAGATCCTCCCATTCCCCACCCCTCCTGGCTACAGGGGTCACAGTACCACGCAGGCCTGAGCCATCCCCATGCGTGATTCCAACATCTGTAATACTTTCCCCTCTCCTTGCAGAACTCCTCCCACCAAATTCCTCCTGCTTCATTATTAGTATATATAAAAAATAAAAAAAAAATTAAGCTGTCTTAATCAGTTTCCATATTAGCTGACAGCCGGCTCCCATATGCCTGGGAGTGAGACCATACTCCCTCCCCGTTCCAAAATAACTAGTTCCAAACGAGGCCCAGTTGTTGCAAACCTCACTCCTGGAGCCTCCAAAGCCTTGTCCTTTCGGGGTCCTGTCTGGCTGGTGTGACCAGAGTCCAGAGCAAAGGACAGAGGTTCTCTCATGTCCCCGATAAGCACAGGCCTTGGGCTGGGCTGCTCACAGTGAAAATCCTAGCGTTACTGCCATGAAATGGGGTCTCCATTTTTGTTTTGACCAGCCCAGGAAAGGGCATGAATTCTGGAGCAGACAGATCTGAGTTCAAACTGGCTCTGGAATCTCGGGCGAGTCACTTCCCCTCTCTGAATCTGTTTCCTCATCTGTAAAGTGGCAGAAACAATAGCACTGAGCTCTCAGTGTTGTAATAAGGAATCAAGGAGACTATGAAATTGACAGTAAACATCTATCATGCGCCAGGCACAGAACCAAGCCCCACTTGCATCCTCCTCATTCCATCTGCACGAGAACTCACTTTACAGACAGGGAACAGAGGCCTGAGAGAGGAATCCCCCAGGACCAAGGGCAGGGAGGTGGAAGAGCTGGTTTTTCAATGCAGGCATCCTGGCCCAGCCTCGGCACAGTCAGCCCTTGTGATCCTGGGGATGCCCATAAATGCTCACCCCATTACCCTCAGTTTCATCTTGGTCTTTCTTCCTCTCTTGGCCTCGAATATGGGCATCAGGGATCAGCAGCACTGTTGTGTTGTGCTCC
The DNA here is from genome assembly GCA_963574415.1 of Tarsius wallacei. Taxonomy (NCBI): domain Eukaryota; kingdom Metazoa; phylum Chordata; class Mammalia; order Primates; family Tarsiidae; genus Tarsius; species Tarsius wallacei. The sequence continues at coordinate 14,628 of CAUYQG010175184.1, read as the reverse complement.
CACTGCCCACCTTCACTGCCAGGGCTGTGGGCATCGGGGGGCAGGGAGGGCCCGTCGCCCATACACAGACCCACGTGGGCCAGCACCACACAGCTGCTCCTCAAAGTCACCTGGGAACTCCTAGCAGCACAGATGCCTGTGTTGAAGAGACAGAGTTTCTGGGTTGAACTTGAACCGACTGAGAAGTCCCAAACCAGAAGGAGACAGCGTACTTTGCCAGACATCCAACTTGAAGACTATTTTTGTTTTTACTTAACTGGGAATCAAACTTATTTTTTTCTTTGCAAAAAATTGTGAGTGAGTCAGTTCATAATAGAAGCCCCCAATATACCTCCTGGATTTTACTAAAATATCCAAAAATGAATTGGGCTGAAGTAGCCATGCCGTCTTGAAATATTTGTACTTACGGAACATGTCATAAAGACTTTTAGTATTTTCTCTCCTCCCTTGATCCAAACCTCAGTGGTTCTAGTTTCTCCATATTAAATATTTGACTGAACCATGTACTTTGCATATATAAATTCCCATCCTTTCCACAGCCCTTTGAGGGAGGGCTCGTTCATCTTTGTCTTACAGATGAGGAAATTGAGGCTCAAAGTGGTTCCGTGGTCTGTAAGAAGCTGGATCTGGATTTGAACACAGGTCCCAGCTCCAGAGATGTGTTTTTGCTGACACAGCCTCTGTATGATGCTCCAGGAACAACAACTATGTCCCATGGCCTCCGTTGACACATGATCTGTGAGCCTGCCCTCCTGGGGCCAGGCTGGAATCTGCTCTGAGAGGCAGCATCTACCCAGCCAACTGGGCTCACATCACAGGTCAGCCACTAACTGACCATGACAACTGGGACAAGTCCCTCAGCTCCTCAGCCTGTTTCCTCCTGTGTCAAATAGAAATAACATCCCTGCTTTTTGAGGCTGTTCTACGGAGTGAAGCAATCATGTACCTGAAGTGCTAGCACACAGTGGCCAGGATTCTTATTTTACAGCTGAGTCCTGCAACTCCAACCTAGTGTTAAGTGATGTGTAAACAGTAGGTGGTCAAGAATTACTCATCGATGGTAAAAGCAAGCCCGGGACGACAAAAATAAGAGTCTGGAAAGAAACAGGACAAAATGTTGGAAGTAGATCCCTCTAGGGGAAGGATTATGGGTGATGTTATTGTCTCCTGTGTGATTTTATTTTTGCACTTTACAGACTCTCAGCTTGGAAGTATGTCATCCTGTGTTTTCCTGGTTGTATGAATGAAGCCATAAACTATGTGGGGCGCTGTCAACTTAACAGCAGTTTCCAAGAGGAAAGAAAAAAAATGTACCACATTGAATTGTAAGACTTGTTCTGCTTTTAGAAAAGTTAAACTCTGTAAGGTGGGAATAGGGAAGAGGTGTCTTAGAACCAAGAAAATACCTTTGTAATCTTGGTGGTCTTGAGGGGAGGAGGCTAATTAAAATGTATTTTTGAAAGGAGGAAGAGGATATGGGCAATGTTTCCTGCTGCCAGAAGCCGGGAACATCAGCTTAAACCAGCACACCCACCTCATCTGGGTCGCTTGAAAATAAATGCAGATGCCTAGGCCTTGCCCCTGTCTGAATGACCCAACATCTCTGGGCTAAGGCCTGGGCATCTGTGTTTTGAGTTGCCTCAGCAGATGCTGGGAACTGTGTTGGCAAAAGCCTCCTCCTCTACTTTCTGCCTTTACCTACAATCTGAGGTCTGAGGTCTCCTGGGGGGAGGTGATGAGGGACCCCTTTGCCTGACTGTGTGAGCAGTCAATCTCCTCCTATACCCCAAGGGTCCTTCTCACCCATCACCGTCTTACCTCGTTCAGCCCCACCCTTTTCCCCAGCCTGCTCTGCCTGCCTGGAGCTGTTTCCTCCCATTCTCCCTAAGGGAGTGTACCCTGTTCTTCATTAAGGAGACTCGGTATTTTTGTCTCTTTGAGGACTGCATTCTATTGCCAGCAAATAACTTTAAATAGAAAAAATATGCCCAAAATTAAACTGGAAAACAGAAAATAAATAGGAAGGGAGTGGGTTGGATTTCAGCCTGCTCTCTGGGTGGAGAGGGTGGGCTCTGAGCCCCCTTTCCCACATCTCTGCAATGAGACAATCAGAGCACCCACCTCCCAGAGTGCTGCGAAGGTCAGAGTAGAAAACACACGCGGTGCACTTTGCACGGGTGTCCGTCAGAGTTCAAGGTCACTGGGCATGCTTGTTGCTTGGATCCTGAGATACTTGTGCGGAGAAAACATCAAGGAACTCAAAGTCCCCCAGTTGACATTTCCCAACCGAGAACTACTTTACAATATACAGCCAGATGCCATGTTTTAATAGGTGCAACTTTAAGAGTATCTCTCCACCTCCTTCCCCACCCTAATCCAACAGTTCACAGCTGAAGACGTGGCCTTCCAAAAGCCTAACTCGGATCATATGATTCTCCGGCTCCGAAACTTTCCAAAGCTCCCCCTCATCTACACATTTCATACTTGACACTCTCAGCCTCAGAGACCTTCAGGATGGTTGGCCCTGAAGGGTATCAAATTCCAGATTTCATCTTCCTCTACCTTTCTTCCACGCTTTGCCCTCCCGCCACACCCATCCCCAGATGGGATACGTACTTCCTTTTTCTCCTAGATGGAAGCCGGGTGCAGTTAGGTTGTTCACACAGCTATTCTTGTTGCCAAGCGAGGCCCCTCCCTTGTTTAGTTATTTGTTCATTTCATGGCTGTGTCTATGCTGATCTTCTCCCCACGTCGGCACCCCTCTAACATGTTTGGTATATGTCTTTACCTACGCATGTGCCCTTGGAAAACGTGCACGGTTGTTTTCTGTGTGCATGCTTTTAATTTGCATAAATGTTATTAATATCACCGTTTCTTACCCTTTTCACTTGACACTGTGTGTTGAGAGCCACCTTGCAAGCATGTGGAAGCATCACTTCCGAATGCAGAAGAGTCAGCCACAGAGGGCATCCTCCGTGCTTCTGACTCGTCATGCTGGTGCTGGAAGACCAGGCTACCCTGATTCCCCACAACGAACCCCTGGACCACTTGTTACACAAGAGAGCAGAGAGTGTAGTGATAGCTTCTGCTTATTGCTCAACCAGCCTCTGTTTAGTGACAAGTTTCAGAGACCCGACTGGAGCTGATTTAGACACAAAGACAAAAAAAGTGTTGCCTTAGGTGTTCACTAACTCCTCAAGCAGCAGTCTCTCTCCATCTCAGCAACATCGAGATCCCAGCCTTCCACCTTGGCAACTTCAGGGGAAAGTTTTCCGCAGCAGCCACAGTGACTCCCTAGACCACAGTTGTCCTGCCTTCAGCTCGCCTTTGCAGACCCATGTTGTTTCAGAGGAGGTGGACTGCAGACTCAAGGGGTGTTACGGACTGAATTCTGAATTGGGTCCCCCTCCCCATGCATATGTTGAAGACCTAACCACCGATGTGACTGTGTTAGAAGACGAAGTCTAAGGGGGGTAAAGTTAAAAGAGGTCATGAAGGTATCGCCCAGTCCACCAGGACTGGTGTCCTTACAAGAGGAAGAAACACCAGAGCTCTCTCTCCACGCGCACACATACAAAGAGGCTATGTGAGGGCATGGTGAGAAGGTGGCCATCTACAGGCCAGTAAGAGTGGCCTGCCTGGAAATCAAGCCTGATGATACCTTGATCTTGGACTTCCAGCCTCCACAACTGTGAGAAAGTCAGTTTCTGTTGTTTAAGCCACCCAGTTTGTGGTATTTTGTTATGACAACCCCCGTAAACTCATATAGAGAGGGAACCGTGATTGGGCTAACTCTAAGGCAATATTTCTCAATCTGTTTTTTTTTTCATTATCAACCCCCATTATTGACCCCCTAAAGAGTTTTTTTAAAGAAATTCTCTCTCCTAAGAGTGCCGCCATGGAAAAAAAAAAATGTATACACACACACACACACACGTGCATGTGTGTGTATGTATACCACAGATGTATTTATTTATGTACTGTGGTCCTTTGGGGGGCCACAGATCTCTGTGATATTTAAGATTTTGTCACATCCCACCTCGAATCAATTTTTATACACTTGGAAGTAATATTGCCCCCACTGAGAATACATTGCCTGAGGAAATTTTCTTGGCATGTGAGGCCAGTGTAGACCATAGATGTGAGAACCACAGGAGGGGAAAGAGTCCCTTTTTCACCCTTGGTCTTTATCATGGCTGGGTGTGATGCCTCGATCTGCAACAGTCATTTTGTGACTATGAGGACAAGGCTGGTGCTGGATGTGCTTACAGGAGATAAAACCTAGCCATTGATCATATTGTTGAGCAACCAAAGGAACCAGCCCCAAAGCTGCCCTGCTCACACACTCCCTGTTACGTGAAATCATGCATTTTCGCGTTTAGACCTGTTCAGCTGTGTTGTTTTGTTGTTGCAGCTGAAGGCATTCTAACAGACTGTCCTTGTTCCCACAAATTCTAGCTAACATCCTGAGACCGACTGGCATTGACGGGTCTGGTTAATGCAAGAGCCCACTCCCAAACCAATCTTGTGGCCAGTCTTGGGTCCTGTGCCCACTCATCTTTGTAGCTTACGGGTGGGAAGGGGTCAACCCTATCTGGACTGTGGGGAAGAGAGACCAAGGTAGCACTTCCCAAATGGGTCATGAACACTGGAGGACAGAAACAACAGATGGGTTCCACACTCATGAAGTCCCCCACCCCCAGCTCGACATAGTCTTCCTAGGGCAGCTCAGCAGCGTCCTCCTCTGGAAGGTCTCCCCAAGGCCACCCTGAGGTTATACCTTCTCTTCCAGGTGGTGCTTACTGGGGCATGTGTGGCCCACCTCTGCCCTTAAGCAGCCAGTCCTTACGGCATGTGATCACTCATCCCTCTACCCAACAATCTTAACTAGCCCCTTCTGTGGCTATCCCCCAGCCTTGAGATACCAGGCAGAATTTCCATCCTCAAAAATCTCACGATGCGGGGGAGGAGGCAAGACTCAGGCATTCAGTCAACACACACTTATTAGAGCTTTGTCCATACAGAGATGAGTAAAAGATTCCATATCCTGGAGGATAGGGAGAACTCCCAAGCCAAGGGGATAAGCAGACTAAGAACAAATAAGTACCATGTATAATGAGGTGACAGAAGCCACCACCCACTGCTCTGACTAGGAAGAAACAACGATACGCCTAGACACTCTTGGCCAAGGGAGGACACAAGGGCTATAAATGCCAGGCAAGTGGGCTCAGTTTCCCAGGAGAGGGTGCGGCGGAGGCTTTGGGGTTACCCAATAGAGGCTACCCCTCACCTTATTCCCTGGATCACCAAGCTCGTGCCTGGAGACCTGCATGCAAGGAGATTCAGATCCCATGAGAAGCAGAGGCGGAAGAGCCACTACCTGACCTCCAGGAATCAGAATCAGTGTTGCAGGCTGGGTTCTATGCAGGTAGACTCTACGGCAGAGTTTGGGTGTTTATTAGGGATCAGCATCTGTGAAAGGAGGAGGGAGTCAGGATTGAGCAGGAGGAGACATAGAGCTGCAGCACAACCCAGGAGAGCCTTGGCCAACCTGATGGAGAAGTTGGGAGCGAGGATCACCCCTCAGAGGGTCCCCAAAGAGGCCAAAATCCCTAGACCTTTGCCCACCTCCCACCGCTGACTCACTCACCAGATGCAGTTTGCCCAGAAGGGAATGGCCTGGGACAAAGGCACTGACACTGAAGGCTTCCTGCTGGCCACGCTCCCCCAGCCTTCAGTTGTCTGGTGTTCAGTGTCAGCCTCAGTTCTGAGTGCTGCTTGATTCTGGGCAATTCACCAAAGGAAAAGCCACAATTAGGGAGACCTGTCTTGGTGGATCAGGGTGGCCCAAGCTAAGGTCTGCAGGAAAGAAGCCCACTAAGAAAAGGAGGAGTCTCCACCACCCCAAATCACACTAAGGGTGGTGGGCTTTTTGAGAGGGTTTGGGAGGGGAGCATTATGGGACTAAGGCTAAAAGCCCCTTAGAACGAACTCACACTGTGGAGAGGTGGTGGTAACGGCTGTGCCCCGAGTCCCACTAATTCTCTTCCCACCTGATGTTTGAATAACATCTCTTCGGTCACTGGACAACTTGGGGAGATGGAACCAGGGCCTCACCAAGACTTCTCGGTAAGGTATGGAGAGGCTCAAGAAATTAACTGGAAAGATAAGGGAGATATACGAAATATATCTAAAATAGAAGAAAGATAATCTACCAAGTCAGGAGATCTTGCCTGTTACGTTTCCATGAGGTGTCTGTGAAGAGAAAAGCACAAGGCAGACAGAGTCATTTTCCTAAATGGAGCAGGCAGTGGGTGGTCATGGCCACCGAGTAACTCCCAGTCACTCTTGACAGGTGACATTTCCTCTCAAGCCTCCATGCCCATGTGAGCTTGGTAATACTGTCCCTCTGACCCCATCCACCTACCCTTCACCCGACTCCATCTGGATCACACTGCTGCATCCTCCAGGAAGCCTTCCAGGCTCCCCTCTCCCTTTGGCTAGGCTCCTCCTCCATCTTCCCACAACCCCAGGCAGCACCCTCTACCATTTTACTTGTCAATCATTCTGGATTTTAATTGCATATGTCTATGTGTGACTTTCCTCCTAGACTACGAGGCAGTCCCACTACACCATTCACCTTCCCCATGTGACGCATCCTTGTTTGCCTCACTCAGCTATTGCCCCAACAACGCTGCATAACAAGCCACCCCAAAACGAGCGGCTTGAAACCAACTTTGCCACTCGTGGGTTTGCAGGTAGGCTGGGATTTGGCTAATTTAGGCTGGACTGGGCTCCAGGTGTGTTGCAGCTCTGCTCCACGTGTCTCTCGACCTCCTGAGACCACAAAACTGCCTGTGTTGTATTTTCCCCGTGGCCGTGGCAGGAGCAAAGAGAGGCCAGTGGAAGCACTCAGGCTGTCTTAGGCCTTAGCTCAGAAGTGGCAGGTGTCACTTTTATCCACACTCCATTGCTCCAAGTAAGTCACATAGCCACACAGCGCAACATTAATGCGATGTGGGGAAAACTGGAAAGTCACATGGCAAAGGGCCTGGCCACAGGAAAAGGTGAGAGATCAGGAATAATGTGATCTGCCATGACACAGACTTTTCCAGTGAATGCCAACCCCTCCAACCTCAGGCCAAGACCCTTTCTCACTGGTCCAGTGTTCAAGGTCATTTCCTACAGTCTTCAGCCCTTTGTAGCCTTTTCAGTCTTTTGAACACACTGTACCTTTTGTCTAAAATATACTTTCCCCACCCCCACTCAGATCTCAGCTGAAGTGACATCTCCTCAAAGGTTTGCATGGACATGGGCTTTGCCTCTGGAGACAGTGACCCAACGAACAACGTTGTGTGGGTGAGTACATGAATCCAGGCTTAAACCTGGCCCTGCTACTCACTGCCATGAGACCCTAAGAAAATCTTGTCTCCTTTCTATTCATGTTTTCCCATCTGTCAAAAGCAAATAAGAATACCTTCCCATGCCAGTTAGGAATGCTTGCAGCTGCAAGTAACAGTAACTTAAATAATAACAGCTCACAGACAAGATACCTGGAAGAAGGAAGCCCCAGGACTGGTTTGTTGGCTCAGTGATGTGATGACGTGTCTGAGTGCTCATCTTTCTCTCTCCCTCTCCCTCCCTCTCTCTCTCCATTCTGTTGCTACTCTAACAACCATTTGCTTTTTGTCTGCAAGTATGTTGCTTCATGGTCACAAGATTACTGCCACAGCTCCAACCATCACATTCATGTTCAAAGCTAGAAGAAAGTGGGTGGGGTGTCATCTGTGAACTCTGTTCAGATGGCTCTCTCTCTTTTATCAGGAAACAACGTCTTTCCTAAAACCCTCCCAAAAAATTCCCTCTACACTTTCCTTGGCAGACATCAACCACGTGGACACTCTAGGAGGCAAAGTGGGAATGCCATTATCAGGCTTTTTTCTTCGCTTCACTAGTGGGAGGCAGCCAAGGAGAAGGGAGGGGGTAAAAATTATCTTGTGGGTAATCAATGCACTAGTTTCTACTCCTAATCTACCTTTCTACCTCACAGAGTTTTTGTGAAGCCTTGAATTGCTTGTAACACTCTGAAGGCCGCACACATATCATACAATAATCTACCATTATTATTATTCACGACATATTCAGTGAAATCAATATTGGAAGAGAACAATACTTTGTATGTGTTCAACAATGAACTTTTCAAAGGTGGGAGATAAGCAAATATTGACCGAGCCCAGCCTGAGTCCCAAGTCCAGGTCAAGTGCAAGCCTGCAAGCCCATTTCCTCCTCCAGTGACTTGGGGTCACTGGAGGGTTGAAACAGCCTCTGTCAAGCAACCCAGGATCCCCATGCCACCAAATCTAGTGCTCATCTTCCTGACCTTATTTTATTTGAGTTCCGTGAGCATTCAGCCCAGTGGACTGCCCCTGCCTTGATACGCGATCCTCTCTGGGCTTCTGTGTCCTCACAGCCCTGGTTGCTCCGTCTCAGTCTCCTCTCCTGGATTATCCGCCTCTATCTGGTTTCTAAATGCAGACTGGCTCAGGATTCACATCCAGGTTTCTCTCCTCTCTTCCTGCCCCAGCCACCTCTATCTCAGAGCTTCTCAGACCTTCATGTGCATCATGTCATGGGGAAGGCTTGCTGACACATAGATTGCTGAGCTTCACTCTCAAAATGGGTCTAAGGTAAAACCTGAACATTCTACGGGTCTAGGGTGAAACCTGAACATTTGCCTGTCTAACAATGGTGATACTGGGATCACCCCCTGAGAACCTCTCACTGCTCTGTTTTGACCAGCATTTACAGTCTTGGTTATTAGCTTTGGCTGCATGTTAGAATCACCTGAGGAGCTTTAGGATACTGATGCCTGGGTCCCATCCTCCAGAGATTCTGATTTTAATGGTCTGCTTTATATCCTGGATACCTGGAGTTTAAAAACTTCCCCAGGTAATTCCAATGTGCAGCCAAAGATGAGAACTACTGGTTTGGACACTAAAATGCCAGTGACTCCTAAGTTTATTTCCCTTTCCCAGACGTTTCCTCTGAGTTTCAGCCCAGTATGCCCAATGACTCACTAAATATCTCTACTTGGATGACTCACAGGCATCTCAGAGTTGACGCATTGATGTGGAAGTCTGAATCGCTACTTCCAAATGGCTGCTTCATCTCCGCAAACAGCAACTCCTTCCATCTGCTATAGTTTCTTGGGGTAGAAACCTTAGGGTTATCCTTTGCTACTCTCTCTCTTCCAGGTCTCACACACAATCCTTTGGCATGTTCTGCCAGTCCCACTTTCAGAACTTATCTCCAGATCCTCCTCTTCTCTCCACCTGCACAGCTAATGTCTAGGTCAGAATACCACCAGCTCAGCTCTCCCCGGGTGGTCTCCACAGCGTCCTGGCCCTCCTACTTCCATCATTTACTCCCTCTCTCATGCATCCTCCACATAGCAGCCAGAGCGATCTCTTAAAATAGTAAGCCAGACCACAACACATCCCAATTTAAAATCCCGCAGAACTGCCCCCTACCACCCTGGCAGGAAACATCAACCCTTTCTCCTTCTCAGCCTTGTCTGTTTCACTCTCTCCTTGGCCTAGGTGCTCCAAAGATCCTTGCCTTTCTTTCTCCCTCAAACACATCCAGTTATTCCCCACATTTGCTGTCCCATTCTCCTGAATTTCTGTATCTGTGTCTCTTGATTGGCTGCCTGCGTCTCATCTTTCAGGTCTAAGTGTCACCTCCCCTGACTCACCTGTTACTCTACCGTAAGACTCTGTTTTTCTTAGCAGCTATCAGAGTCTGTGATCATTTGATTTGTAAATTTTTCGGTTCATGATTTATCTTTCCCACTAGACTGTGAGCTCCATGAGGGTAGGAACCATGTCTGCCTTGTTCACAGCTGGTGCCTCAGTGCCTGTAAGAGTGATGGGACGTGGTGGGTGTTCAAAACATATTTGAGGAAAGAGAAGGAAATAGAAGACCAGGAAAAAAAGGAAGGGACAGTAAAAGGAGAAAGGAAGGTCTGGCAATCCTCAGAAGCCAGGAACTTCCCATCAGACATTCCTTTCTTCTAGCAAAAGGTGGTTCAGATTAGAGATTAGATTTCAAGTCTTCAGCTTGTTGGCTCACAACTGCTTCTACTAGAGACAGACTATTCAGGAAGCAGAATTAAAATGTGAAAATGCTTTTGAGGTTCTTGAGGGCAGCAATCATAGTTTGTTTAATCTTTCATCCCTGGCATTTGCACAGACCCTGGCTCTGAGTGGGGGTTGAGTAAATGGGTTCATGAGTGATTTGAACAGCATTTGCCTGAAGGAAAGCTATGAAAGTCTTGCCTCAGTTTCCCCCATTAACTAGGGTGACAGTTCTCATATCCCCCTTCCACACAGCTGCTGCCAACATAGGGAATTCATCCTGGAAGAAAAAACTGGTGGCTACCTCTACCTGATTGGCATCTGTCAGCTACCCTCACCACATCTGCAGCCCTAAGCTTCCCAGGTAAGCCCAGTAGACCAGTCTGCCCAGAGCACATCCTTAGTTAGGAGCACTCTGCAGGAAAATGCCTAACTGCTTTTGCTAGACCATAGCTAATACCCTAGAGGGTTTCCTCTAATTAAAACCCAAACTGCAATTATAGCTATGCCAAAGCATACGCACATGGTACCACTTAAAAGGGACAGATTTACAAGGTGTCAACAACTCCAGAGGCAGCCATGCCCCAGCACCAGGTGCTACAAATCATCAAAATTGGAACCAAATGAGTCACTGGGGCTCAAGATACAATATCCAGTGTGGCCTGATGGGTGATTCCACGAAACTTACAAAGATCACCTAAAACATAACAAATCGGCTCCTGCTACAGGGCCTTTGCACTTACTGTTCCCTCTGCTTCTTCCGTGACTCCATTCAGATCTCTACCAAAATATCACCTCTTCAGAGATGCCTTCTTTGATCACTTGAGGCTGTACTCTGCTTTGTTTTTCTTCATAGTAGTTTGACATCTGATGTTATATATTTGAGTTCTACTGCCCAAAATCATTTGTATAAATTTAAAACACATAAGCACACAAACATTTTATGATTTTCAGTTATATATACATATTATGATTTTCAATTATATATATATAATTGAAAATATATATATAAATCACAGCATATACACTAAGGTGGGTGCCTTCCTTCTTGGGATGTGGTAGGAGGCAGGGGAATAGGAAGGCTGATTCAGAAAGAAGAAAAATTTTAAAAAAGAGAACACATCCTAATGCCAATAGTGGGTCATGATTTGAGGAGGATGATAAATTAGAATTTTCCTTCCTACCAATCTTTATTCCTCACTGAAGTTCTGTTTTTTGAATAATTGTCTTTTGACCTATGGAGTTCACATTATTGAATATTTTAGTGCAAGTCTTCTGGTGATGAATTCTTTCAGCTCCTTCTTTTTTTGTCTAAACCCATTTTTATTTTGCCTTTGTTTTTGAAGGATATTTTCACCAGTGTAAAATTCTAGGTTGCAACTATTTGTATTTTTCCAGCACTTTATAAATGTTATTTCATTGTCTTCTGGCTCTCATCAGTTCTGTTGAAAAGTCTACCATCGGTTCTGTTGCCTTTCTGTAGGTAATATGTCATTTACCTCTGACTACTTTAAAAAAAATTTCTGTCTTTACTCTTCAGCAGTTTTGCTATGGTGTTCCAACATATAATTTGCTTAGTGTTTATCCTACTTGGGATTTGAAGAGCTTCTCAAGTCTGTGAATTGATGTCCTTCATCAGTTCTGGAAAAATTCTCACCCCGTTTCTGCAAATATTGTTTAATTCCCATAATCCCTCTCCTTTTCTCCTAGGACTCCAAATACACATATGTTATAACTTTTTACTGGGTACCACATATTTATGACACACTAATGAATTTTCTATTATTTTTCTCTATATACCTCAGTTTGGATATTTTCATTTTTTAAAAATTAATTCTGTCTTCTGCTGTATCAAATCTACTGTTAGCCCCTCATCTAATGGATTTGTAATTTCAGATATTATATCTTCCCATTCTAGAGCTATAATTTTTTTTACAGATTCCAATTTTCTGGTGAGACTATCTTTTCACCCACTTTGTGCCTGTTTTTCTCTATTTTTGGAACACATTAATCATGATATTTTAAAGTCATTATCATGTATCTGTTTCTATTGTTTGTTTCATTCTCTTTGTTTTCAGACATGTCCTGGTTTGGGCATGGCTAATAATTTGAATCAAATGCCACTCATTATGTATAATATAGACTCCAGATTATATATTCCTCTAGAGAAGATTTACCCTCTACTAGGCACAGAGTAGGGGCTCGTTGCCTAAGTTATCTAGAGACTGTGCTGAGTCAAGGCTTAAAGTAACCCTGGGAAGGTCAGTTTTTCTGTGGTTCTGTCAGTCACATACGGAACTCTTCGTCTCAGAAGCTTTTTCCCTAGGTTTATAGCTTCCTGCTCTAGGTAGCCCAGAATCCAGCAAGTGTCCTGAGAGACTGCCAACTATGTGCTTGAGCCCCCGAGTCTGCCAGAGGTTCTGCTGGTTTCTTCCACTGTGGTCCTCTGCTATACAAAACCTGGATTTTCAGCATCCTGCTTTCACCTAGAATTTGCAAATGATCTGGGGCACATAACTCAGCTTACTTCCTTGATTTTCACTCCTCCTCAGAATTTTAGCAAGTTGTGTATTTTTTCCAGTTTCAAGTTGCCAGACAACGTTATTAGATTTCTCTAGCCAATTTACTCTGTCACTATCCACAGCAGACAATCATTTCACACTTTCTCTTATTTCCTCAAATATTTGGTCCCTCCTTCCCCTCCTCACTTCCAAGTGATGACTCAGCAAGTAAAAGCAAGTAAAAAGATAAAAATAATATTTTTTTAAACTTCCACATTCTTCCATCATCCTCTCTCTCTCTCTCTCTCTCTCTCTCTCTCTCTCTCTGTCTCTCTCTCTCCCTCTCTCCCCCATTCTCCGTTCTCTCTCTCTTCATGTGCTCCCTGTATCCCATAATCTCTCATCTAGTCAAGAACTCTACTCCTATGATCACCTTTCCTTCATGCATTATTTCCCCCACTCTCCTCAATTATTCCCATCAGAAGACAAATATGCCATTGTGCTCCAATCATCTATTGAATATCCCTGACCAGCTATCCTCACATTTTGCTTCTCCCCGTTTATGGAAAAACTCATAAAAATTGTGTACATCAATATCCTCATTTCCTTTCCTTCCAGACCAATCAGGTTTTCTTCCTTCATTCCATCAAACCTACTCTCATCAGGCTCACCAACAACCTCTACACTGTCAAATCCATAGGTCAGTTCACAGTCCTCACCTTATCTGATGGCTTAGAAGCATTTGACACAGTTCTTTTTGCTGGTTCTTCCTCACATTCTTGATCTCTGAGTACTGAAGCTTTCAGAGCTCAGTCCTAAGACTCTTTCTCTTCTATATATTTCTTCTGGGTGTTTGTCTTAGTCTATTTGTGCTATTATACCAAAATACCATGACTGGGCAATTTATACAGAACAAAAATTTATTTCTCAGTTTTGGAGACTAGAAAGTCCAAAATCAAGTTGCAATAGGTTTAGCTGTCTTGCGAGGGCTGCTCTCTACTTCCAAGATGGCACCTTGATGCTACATCCTCCAGCGAGGATGAACACAGAGGGATGGAGTGATGAAAAAGGGACAACCTCCCACTATCAAGACCTTTTATCTAAACATTAATCTATTCTACCCCCATGGCCTAAACACCTCCCAAAATGCTCCACTCCCAAAACTGTTGCATTGGAGATTAAGTTTCCAACACATGAATTTGGGGAGACATATTTGGATCATAGCAATCCTTTTGTTCAGTCTTATGATTTTAAATACCATTTATATACTTATGACTCCCAAATGATTCTAACTAGAAGCTCTCTCATAAGCTCCAGACTCTCTCTAGATGCCCAGATTAACTGCAATAAATATACATTTAATTATCTTAACCCAAGGAGGTAATATGATTAGGTAATACAGAGACTTCAATCCAAGGTTACATAGATGGTATGTGGTAAACCCCAAAGAAAAACCCAAGTCTTTTGCAAATATGCTTCCCTTCAGCAAGAATGTAGTTGGTATTTGGTGTGCTTTCTCAGGAAGTTGAGAAGAAAATCTCTTTTGGAACTCCCAAATTCTTCTCCAATCTGCTCAAGTTTTCTGAAATTTTGTTGTGGCCAGGTCATAGCATATGCATATACTTACATTGACTAAAGTTCAGCAAACTGTTCTCCAAAATGGCTGCTCCAGTCTACGTTCTTTCTAGCCATGCCTGTGGTTCTAGTCATGCCTGTGGGCTCTTATCTCTATATCCCTACCAACACTTGGCATAACTAGCCTTCTAGTTTTTATCAGGTTAATAGATGTAAAGTGATAATTCATTGATGTTTTATTTATCAGACTACTAATTAATGTGAGCATCTCTCATTCACTTGTTGACTTGTTTCTTTCTTTTTTTTTTTTTTTTTTTTGATTTTGAGTAGAATTGTTATCCAGGCTGGAGTGCAGTGGCACCTTAAAACCCACGGCAGCCAAAACCAGCAGAGCACCGGTTATCCTTATTCATCAG
>CAUYQG010175183.1:0-13510 GCA_963574415.1 Tarsius wallacei | reverse complement strand
GGAAGGCTGAGGCGGAAGGATCGCCGGAGCCCAGCAGGTCAAGGCTGCAGTGGCCGGGAGCGGCCACTGCACTCCAGTCTGGGTGACAGAGTGAGACTCCAACTCAAAAAAAAAAAAAAAATCATTCATAACTTTATCTCTCTGCTCTCCCACTTTATTTTAGACACCTTGGAGAAAGCAGGTAGCAGCACTCTGCCTCAAATTTTTTTGCTAGATTATCAGTTGATAATCTAGCAAAAAAAATTTACATCATTTTATTTAGTTCTTATTTTTTCTTAAAATGTTATTGTAAATTAACAATTTATACTTGTATATATTTGTGGGGTATCAAGTGGTGTTATGATTTATGAGTACAATGTGGAATAATGAAACCAAGCTAATGGTGCATTAACTATTTTACATGTTAACACAGGTGATAATGCTGTTAAACTTTATGTCCCTGAATACAAGGGTCTTCTTTCTTCCAGATTCCAATATGTCTTTCTCACCAACAGGCCCCTCCAGGCCTTTTGGCTTCTACCCACTGTCTGGTCCCAAAGCCAACATGACATCTTTTAGGTTTTTGTTATAGCAACACCACACTTCTGGTATCGAAACCTGTTCCAGTTATCCTCTGCTTCACAAAAAACTACCTCAAACATAGTTGTCTAAAGCAATGATTTAGATTTATTTTGCTACTGGATTTGCAGTTTGGGCTAGGCCCAGTGGAGATGCATTTCTGCTCCTGTGGCATTAGCTAGGGCATTTTCTCACTCTTTTCCTAATGAAACTCCACTTGGAATATGTTAGTCTTTCTCACCCTATCCTTCATGTCTCTTCACCTTTTTTTCTTTGTCTGTGTGCTGCACCCTGGATCATTTCTTCATATTTCACTTTACCAATTTTCTCTGTTGGATTTACTTTCCATTTAAACCTCTTTATTCAGTTTTTTAACTCCAATTTTAACTTCTTCCTTTAAAAAAAATTGGTTTGAATTTTATTCAAGTAAAATTTGCAAATGGTAAAATGTGTACACTCTAAGTGAATGGTTTAGTCAGTTCTGACAAATGTATATATCCGGGTAATCAACACCCTAATTAATATCTAGAGAACGGCTGACAATGCATAGTCAAAAATCCATGTATAACTTTTGGATTTCCCTAATATCTAACTGCTGATAGCCTACTATTGACTCGAAGCCTTACCAATACCATAAACAGTAGATTAACATTTATTTCGTATGCCCTATGCGTTTATACTGCATTCTTTCAATAGAGTAAGCTAGAGAAAATAAAATGCTAAGAAAATTAGGAAGAAGAGAAAATATAGATACTATTTACTAAGCAGAAATGTATCATCATAAAGTTCTTCATTTTCCACATTAAGTAGGTTGGGGAGGTAGAAGAAGAGGAAGAGTTGGGCTTGCTGTCTCAGGGGTGGCAGAAGCAGAAGAAAATCCCCATAAAAGTGGGCCCACACAGTTCAAAGGTCAACCGCATAGCCATCTAGATGTATATGGATGAATGTATATTCATCTACATAAACATATATTGAGCCTGTCCTATTTTACCTAGAGTATATCCATCTTTTTTTTGGTTGGAGTCTTACTCTGTTACCTAGGCTGGAGCACAGTGGCATGCACCCTCACGGCCACCCCAGCGTCGACCTGCTGGCCTCGGGCAATGCTTCTGCCTTGGTCTTCCAAGTGGTCAGAACTACAGGCACGTGCTACCATGCCCAGCTATTTTTTATTTTATTGTAGAGGTGAGGTCTCACCAAGTTGTCCGGGTCTCGCCACTCGCCTCAGCCTCCCAAAGTGCTGGGATTATAGGCTGAGCCACCAAGCCCGGCCATGTCCATCTTTTATATCAATACCATCCAACACACCCCATCTCACTTCCTCCCCAGGGCACCACTGATCTGCTTTCTATCATTATATTTTAGTTTTGCCTGCTCTTACACTTCATATAAGTGAAACACATAGCACGTGCTCTTTTGTATCTGGCTTCTTTTCTTCTCAGCATAATGAATTTGAGACTTATTTATGTTGCCACGAGTATTAGTAGCATTACTCGTGGCAACATAAATATTAGTATTTCTTTTTGATTGTATAAATATGTCCCAATTTATTTACGCTCTTACCTGTTGATAGACACTCATGGAATTTTTTTCAGTTTTTTATTATTATGAATAAAGCTACCATGAATATTGTACGCACATATTTTCTGTGGATGTGTGTTTTCATTCCTCTTGGGTAGTTTCCTAGGAGAGGAATTAATGGCTGATAAGGAAAGTTTATGCCTAATTTTATGAGAAAAAGCCAAATTATTTTCCACTTTACACTCTCATCATCAATATATAAAATTTTGTGGCTTTACACCCTTGTCAATGCTCAGTATTGTAAGTCTTTTAAAATTTGTTACCGTGCAACCCCTTTGGGTCCCCTCCCACTGTGGGAGCTTTTCTGTCCTCTCAATAAATCCTGCTTTCTTACTTTGCATCTGTCCGTGTCTCTCACTCTTCCTGGGCATGAGACAAGAACCTCGACCCTGAAGAGCTATGACCCGAAGAGCTGCAGAAGATCGTCAGAGCCGAAGATCTGTATACCCCAGAGGCTGGCTTGCCAGTCGACATAGCTGGTCGAACCAGGAGAGCTGCTGGAAGAAGGCAAGACTCCAAAGCTGAGACAACCTGAAGTTTAGGCTTGCCAGCCCATCAGAGCCAACACTCCAGGGGCTAGGCTTGCCAGCCCACCGAACCAGCAACACTCTCAGCGCTTGAGTTGCCAGCCCATTAGAGCCAACACTTCCGGGGTTAGGCTTACCAGCCCCTTGAGATAACCCTTTCTGGGGCTTGACTGGTCGACCCATTGAGCTGACACTCTTGAAGCCCAGGCTGACCTGAAAAATCCATATCAACATGTTGTCACTCATAAACAGACTTTGAACAATTATTGTAATACTATAAGAAAAGGATTGACAGTAGCGGGGAAACTGCCCGGGGGTGGTGGAGAGGTGGGATTGGCAGTAGTGGGATTCTGCCGGGGGAGGGGGGTACACTTCATCATCAAAGGTACCTGTGTAATGAACATTTGTATACATAACCCTGAATTCTACCCCATATCTTTAAAATTAAAAATTAAAAAAGAAATTGAGTACTCACTGGCAATGCAGCTGAGAAGTAGACACTCACCCAGCTGAGTTTTTGGAATGAGTCTGTGTGTGAAAGATGAGGCCCCAGGTCATGGTTATAAGAAAGGGTTGTAAAAAAAAAAAAGGCAGGCCAGCCTTGGTGGCTCAGTCTGTAATCCCAGCACTTTGGGAGGCCAAAGCGAGTGGATTGCCTGAACCTGTGGGTTCGAGACCCACCCGGGCAACTTGGCAAGACCTCATCTCTACAATATATCAAAAAAAAATCAACTGGGTGTGGTAGTGCACAATTGTAGTTCCGGTTACTTGGAAGGCTGAGGAGCATGCCGCTGCACTCCAGTCTGGGTGAAAGAATGAGACTCCAACTAAAAAAAAAAAAAAAATTTTTAAATCCATTCTACTTGGTTTGTAGTAATATCTCATTATAGTTTTAATTTGCATTTCTCCAGATGTTGAACATCTTTTTATGTGTCTATTGGCCATTCATATATCTTATTTTTAAAGTGTTTGTTAAATCCTTTGCCCATTTTAAAATTGGGATGCTTGTTTTATTAATAAGTTGTAAATTTCTAGATATATAAGTTCTTTGTTAGCTATAGCAATTGCAAATATTTTCTTCATGTTCTTTCATTTTTTAAAAAGCATGCTTTCAAAAACATGGTGACTATCACCCCACCCTGCTCTGTTTTTCCTTCACAATCTGACATAGTAAAATATATTTATTTGTTAATTCTGTCTTTTCTACTAGAGTGCAAATTTCATTAACAAAATTTACTTTGTCTTTTTGCTCAGTGCTGAATTTCTAGTACCCAGAACACTGACGGGTATCCAAAAAGTATTGAATAACTATTTCTTTAAATGAATCAGTAAAGTCCAATCCTTTTTCCTCAGTGGAATAATAAAGGATAAACTGAAATTTTATTTTCAGTATATGTACATTGACAGAGTTGTCAATTGATATCTAAAGTAAGATGTTAGAATGCCTGCCTAGTAGAAAAGATTTGAAAGAATCACCTGGGAAGAAGCAACATTGGACTCTTACAGGGTTAAGAAAAATGCTTTAGGAAAATCACACCCTTTTAGAGAGACCTTAAAAGCTATTGTCTTCAATCATTTTTTTCTAGCCTGTTGAGCTTTTTAAAAGAAAAGTTGAGACCGTTTCCTCACCAGGAGTTACACAATGAATGAAGAGCCATTATCTGTGCATGCACAGTCTGACAATTGCAGCCTTGAATAATGACATTCATTGAGAGAAGTTTCTGAGACTCAGAGAGAGGCTGCCATAACAAAATATATTTATAGAATTCTCTTGTCTTGGCTTGGAATAATTTGATAGCAGAATAAAACACTTAGCATTAATCTTCTCATCAGAATTCTATGCTTTTTTTTGAAGCAATTGGATAAAATGCCAAGTATTCTAATATGCAATCTCTTAAATTATAAATTGAGCAGTTTCTATTAATTACATAGAAAGATACTGTATTTGTTTTTCTAATGGTTTCACAGGGTAAGCCTACGCTGACCCAAGCGTGGTTTTACCAATTCAGTGAGACCTGTAACTGATCTACCCAATTGGGAACTCCACCAATATGTCTATTCAGTTCAAGTTTCTGTCTTTGCTGGTATCTGTAGGGTTCATCTAACTTGGTGCTCAATAACGTGGCTTAGTCTAAAGATTGAGTTATACACAGATCTGCTAACAGTTTATTAAATATGTTTGTACATTTACACATGTAATATGCTTAGACATATATTATATTATATATATATATACACACACATACATATACATATATACACAATACAAAACTATTAAGTAGTTCTGGTGTTAAGTACTGATCCCAAAAAGTAGTGCCAAGGTAAAGTCCTTATCCTGATCCAGAATCACTGTCTGTGCCAACCTACAGAGTGGGAGAAAATATTCGCAAACTACACATCTATCAAAGGTCTAATATCCAGACTCTAAAAGAACTCAAATGAATCAATGGGGGAAAATCTAGTAACATTGTTAAAAAGTGGGCAAAGCGGCCTGGTTTGGTGGCTCAGTTTGTAATCCCAGCACTTTGAGTGGCCAAGGAGAGTGGATTGCCTGAGCCCGCCGGTTCGAGACCAGCCCGGGCAACTTAGTGAGACCTTGTCTCTACAATAAATCAAAAAATTAGACAGGCTTGTTAGTGCATGCCTGTAGTTCTAGCTACTTGGAAGGTTGAGGTGGAAGGATCGCCGGAGTCCAGCAGGTCGACACTGGGGTAGCCATGAGCGTGCTACTGCACTCCAACCTAGGCAGTGGAGTGAGACTTCAACTAAAAAAAAAAAGTGGGCAAAGCACATAAACAAATACTTCTCAAAGGAAAACATACAGGTAGTCAACAAACATATGAAAAAATGTTCAGCATCACTAATCATCAGAGAAATCCAAATCAAAACCACCATAAGATACTATCTCACACCAATCAGGATGGCTTTTATTAAAAGGTTAAATAACAACAGATGTTGGTGAGGATGAGGACAAAAGGGAGTGCTTTTACATTGTTGGTGAGAATGTAAGGTAGTCTAGGCCCTGAAGAAAGCAGTTTGGAGATTTCTCAAAAAACTAAAAATAGACTTGCTGCTCAACCTGGCAATCTTCCAACTGGGCTTGTTAGTGAAGCACAAAGCACTCTACCAACAAGACACCTGCATGTGAATATGTATTTGTGGCACTAGCCACAATAGCAAAAACATAGACCCAACTTAGGTGTCCATCAATGGTGACATGGATAAGGAAAACGTGGTACGTATACACTATGGAATACTATGCAGCCATACAAAAGAAGAAAATCATGTCCATTGCAGTAACATGGATGCAACTAGAGACTATCATCTTAAGCAAATAATCACAGAGATAGAAAACTGAATACCATATGTTCTCCCTAATAAGCAGGAGTTAACATGGGTACAAGATGGAAGCCACAGACACTGGGACACTCCTAAAGGGGAGGAGGGAAGGAGAGGGTGCTAAAGGCTGAAAACTACCTACTGATACTAAGTCCACCACCAGGGGTGATGGGCTCAGTGGAGCCCAAATCTCACCATCACATAATATTCCCATGTAACAAACCTACACAAGTACCCCCTAATCAAAATAGAAAATAAAATGGTGAATTAAATCTTTAAAAAAAAATCAGTCTGTGCAAGATTGATACCTACATGAATGGCACCCCTGGATTCTATTATGTGAATAATACGCCACCAGGTGTGAAATTTGGCAGTCTTGGGGCCCATCTCTTTCTCTCTTTCCACACCACTTCCTCATCATTTTCAGACCAACAGCTTTCTAGTGTCAGCACTGACGCTGTGGAGTACTCCCAGACTCTACATTTGCAAATGCTCTAAGATCAATCT
Organism: Tarsius wallacei; assembly: GCA_963574415.1. Classification (NCBI taxonomy): domain Eukaryota; kingdom Metazoa; phylum Chordata; class Mammalia; order Primates; family Tarsiidae; genus Tarsius; species Tarsius wallacei. The sequence goes on along the minus strand of CAUYQG010175183.1, from coordinate 6,998 downwards.
TTAAAGAACAGATGTGTTCAATCCAAACAATGGAGCATAGCCACTCTTTTTTCATGGATTTGGCTATGGATATTCTTAGTACCCTAAGATCTATGAGGACTGTGATAGTCCAGATGGACTTTCCATCATTGCTTCTACGTGAACCATGAGGCAGTTTGTTACCTGTGATTCTAAATGAGAGAAAGAATCTTCTAGACTTTATCCTACCTGGAAAACAACTCTCTAGTTTTTCATTGTCATCACCTGACTGGTTGTTCCCATATTTTACTATGGAACTGATCCTTCTGGTCATGGCTATAGTTTTGCTACTTAGCAAGTGAGCTAATTCATTTATAAACCAGTCACATCTCTCTTACTATTATACCTTCAGCACCTAGCACAATGCTTGGCACAGACTAGGTTAACAGTTTTTAAACTGAATTAGGATTGAAATTTTGTAAGCTAGATAGTTAAATAAGTTGTGGCTTATCTGTATTGGTTTTACAGTAGAAACAATAGATTGATGCACATTGAATCAAAATGCTGGATAATTTATCTGATCTGAGTTGATTACAAGTAAACAAACATAACCCATGAGTCTGCATTTCATAGAGGAAATTGGTTGTAGGAATTTTTGTTTGTTTGTTTTTTGGTTGTAGGAAATTTTTATCTTAAAGACTTTTGTTCTGACCAACAGAGCTGTTGACTACTAGAAGAGTTCCCTGAATTGTGGAAACTGACTTCTTAGAAAAACTTTCAAAAACAGAAAAGGCAATAATATCCTGTGGGTGTTTGGGGATGTTAACTGAAATGATACCAGGATGATTTTTTTAAAGCTAATCACTAATAAAACAACTTAATAATTGACTTGATGGCACTTTTCAGTTCAACATATCATTGTATAAAATGTATCATTTGAGCCAAAACATAAATCTCAAAACTGAGTGACTTATTTTCATTCCCATTTTGAAGATGAGGCAAACAGAAGCTCAAAAACACAAAGCTGATGGACTCATATTTACCCAGCTAGCAAGTGTTCTAATTCTAACAGAGTAGATTTTCCACTGCATTCCTTCATCCATTTTAATGCCATGAATGAAAATGGAATGATTCATGCTAACAGTCCATTAATAAATATTTCAGGTGTTGTACTAGGTGATCGAGGAACAAGAATCCAACTAGAATGAGCTATCTGAAAGGAACTGTGTGGGATACTGATGATAGAAAGTCAGTTACTGTTCCAGGTGAGAATGCCTGGTGGAAGTTAAGTGCGCCTGCTCAGTGAACACAGTATTGTAGGGCCCTTGTGAGCTTCTCCAGGACGGGGCCCTGCCACATTCCTCTTCTGATCTCCTTAGAGCCTTAGGCACATAGTATGTGCTCAGAAAATATTTATTGGATGGAGAGATGACTGTGTTGATATAAGAAGGAATGAATATGGCAACTCTTGGATCCCAATGTGGGTAGGAATCTCAAGACATTCCAGGCAGTGAAAGTAGTGAGGTCATAGTGCTGTTAGAGGTCACCTTGTTGATAGAGCAGTCACACTGGGTGGAAAGATGTCTGTGTTTGCCAAGACAACGGGAGGTGGTTTCTTTGTACATTGTTCTTCAGTTAGTAGAGGCCAATGTGTGGTCTCCAGTCCTGTCCATTGTACTTTGAAGGCCCCACAAGAAAAAAGAAATCAGACATTATTTCTCTCTTACTCCTTTTTTCCCCCATTGCCTTCAAATCATGCTACCTTTCTGTTCAGATCAAGTGCTGCTCTTGAGAGAACAATCTCAGTTTCCGAGTGATTCGTTGAGAACATCGAGTGCCAGACCACATGCTAATTATGGCTTGTCACATACCATAATGGCACCTTAGTAATACTCCAATTAACAGTTACTTTAATTACACCACTTACATGAAATTAATGAAGAGTCTAGCTGATGAGAAATAAGAACCTGTACATTAGAGCAACACAGAAGGTTCATCAAGTTTCTGATGAAACAGGCTTTGAGAAATCTGTTCCTCCCCATTGCCTAGCTTAAAAAAAATTTTTTTTTCAGGGGTTGGGGAAGTGGTTTTTTTGTAAAATGAGCTGCCAACAAATGAAGAATGAGCATTCATTTTTGTGCGGGAAGGGCTGAGCACCCAGGCTTTCATGCCTGAGAGACAGAGTTCAAATCCTGCATCTACCCTTTCTAACTGTACTCTCAGTGAACTAGAAATAGAAGAGCACTTTTTCTCCTGACAAAGGGCATCTGGGAAACACCAGACAGCTTACATTATACTTAATGGTGAGAGACTAGATGCTTTCCCCTGTAGTCAGAAATTCGATGAGGATGTCTACTCTCACCACTTCTATTCAGCACTGTACACGGTACACTGTAGCTTATAGTTAGTAAGGCGAGGCAAGAAAAGAAAAAGTCATCCTGATGGAAAGGCAAATATTTCTTAATTTGCAGACAACACGATCACTTATGCAGAAAAACCAATGAAATCTTCAAAACCTACTAGAATTATAAGTGAGTTTTGTAAGGTTGCAGGATACAAGATCAATATACAAGAAATCAGTTGTATTTCTATATTCCTTGGGTAACTTTTAGCCTCTCTGGGTCAATTTTCTTACCTGTAAAATGGCAGCAAATTTATATAATTGATAGAGTAGGTTTGAGGGTTAAAAATGTAGGTTCTTGGAATATGGTTCAATAGATGCTGATTTTTTCCCCATTTTTAGAGCCAGATAGATCTTACAGTGAGTTCTTATCTCCCAGACAAGCATGAAAGAATGAATGGTACACTAAAGAAAAGTCCCTTCAGCCTGGAGTAACATCCAGGGAAACCCCTAAAGCTAAGAATCATGCAGATGGAGCAATTGGTAAGAGAAATCCAAAGCCCAGAGCCCAAACTGCCCAAATCTGATCTTTTTCTCATTCATTACTCTGACCACCACCCATTCCCATTTCCTTGGTTCATGTCTGGAATTTTGTAATGCTCTCCAAAACAGTCTTTCTACTTCAGACATTCCTCCTCTTAGATCCAATCTATTTACAGCTGCCAGAGTGATCTCTTTAGAAGGCAAATCTGATCACCTCATTGTTCTCTTTAAGCCCTCCCATGACTCTCTATTGCTCTCAGAGTTAAGCCCAAACTTCTTAGTCTGGCTTGTGCACAAACACAGTAGACTTTTCTTGGACTAAACCAATCGCACTTTTCCCAAAACACCAAGCATTTTCTTGCTTCTCAGTTTCCCTCAATCTGGTCCTTCACTTGTCAACCCCATGGAACCAACCCCCCCACATTTTCCATGCATCCTTCCAGTCCAATTTAAGGTACCTTCTCTCTGAAGTCTCTTTGGTCTGCTCTGAGCAGAATAAATGTCCACCTCTTCCAGGCTTCCAAAGAAATTGTACATCCCTTTATCAAGACACTTACCACATCCTATTGTAATCTTCTATTTACCTGCCTTTGAGCTCCTTGAGGGCAGGGCCACACCCTATTGTCTCTGAGTCTCCTGTACCTGGCAGAAGACTTTTTGTAAATGTTTGTCGAAGATGTTTGGAATCCTACTCTGCTTCCTGACGTGTATCTTTTGCCCCACCCAGGTTTGACCAACCCTACCTGCTCCTTTCTGCCATGATGGTTATCAATCCTTCCATTTCACTTTATCGCCAAGATCTCTGTCTGGAATCTGGTCCCTTTCGAGAACCTTCCAAGTGTTTTCTCTCCACTAGGCTTGTGGTGGCCAAACTTTGCTGTCTGGTAGTTCAAAATGGCTTCCTGGTTTTTGTTTTTGCTCTGTTTGCTTCCCTCACAGTTGTGTTTTTCAACCTTGTCTGATGTTAAGTATCACTGGGGGAATTGTTAACAAGCACATGATCCTGGGACCCACCCTTGGAGATTCTGATTTCTCAGGTCTGGGTGGGACTCAGGAATAAAGACAAGTGCCCAGGTGATTCTTATCATCAGTCAGGCTCGGGAAATGCTGCCTGTCCTTTGGACTGGGCAGGTGCACTAATCATTCCTGGATGGTAGAGGTAATGTATGCATGCATCTATCCTTCCCCTTCTTCTAGGACTTGCCTGTGCTGTTTTGACTCCAATTTCTCCTTTTCTGAAGCAAACAAGGGGTCAGTGTTCGTAGGCATGGTGCTTCTCTGTATGGCTTGCTCCAGGGGTGACGGGAACATAGCAGGAGGAGGAACATACTCCATCTTGGGAGTTAGCATTTCAAACGAAAGATGTGCTCACTTTAGATGCTACCTAGAAGATAAATAGATGTGCATAGTTAAGACAAAAACAAAACAGACAAAATATGCAGGCATAACTGGTTTTATTGCACGTTGCTTTATCGTACTTGGCAGATACTGCATTTCTTACAAAAAGGAAGGTTTGTGTCAACTTTGTGTTGAACAGGTCTATCGGCGCCATTTCCCAACCGCACATGCTCACTTTGTTAACATCTGTTAGCGGTAAAGTATTTTTTAAAATATGTACATTTAAAAAAAATATAATGCTATTGTACTCTTAATAGACTACAGTAATTTTTTTTTAAGTTGGAATCTCACTCTGTTGCCCAGACTGGAGTACAATGGTACACTCACGGCCACCCCAGCGTCAACCTTCTGGGCTCTGACGATCCTTCTGCCTCAACCTTCTAAGTAGCCAGAACTACAGGTGTGCGCTACTACACCCGGCTAATTTTTTGATTTATTGTAGAGACAAGGTCTCACCAAGTTGCCCAGGCTGGTCTTGAACCTATAGGCTCAGACAATTTACTCTCCTCAGTCTCCCAAAGTGCTGGGATTACAGGCTGAGCCACTAAGCCTGACCAGACTATGGTATTGTATAATGTAAACATAATTTTTTGCATGCACTGACAAACCAAAAAATTTGTGCAACTTGTTTTATTGTGATATTCTCTTTTTCACAGAGGTCGTCAAGGAGTGTGTGTGTGTGTGTGTGTTTGTGTGTAGAAGAAATGAGGGAAAATTGCAAAATATAGTACTAAAAAGCAAGCTACTAACATAAATATGAACATATGTATCAATGAAACAGAAAGGATGGAACACCTCTAGCTATAGAATGCATAAGAACTTACTGTATACTGAAGTAGGCATTACAGCAAAAAAGAATCATTCAATAGATTACACAGGGATAGTTTAGAAGTGGTTAAGTAAAAAAACTTCGAACTAAAGATTCTTATTTTATAACATACTTCTAAATAAATTTCAGATGCACTAAAGAATTAAAAAGAGGCCAGGCTCGGTGGCTCAGCCTATAATTCCAGCACTTTGGGAGGCCAAGGCGAGTGGATTGCCTGAGCCCGCAGGTTCAAGACCCACCTGGCCAACTTGGCAGGACCTTGTCTCTACAATAAATCAAAAATTAGCCGGGCAAGGTAGTGCGTGCCTGTAGTTCCAGCTACTTGGAAGGCTGAGGTGGAAGGATCGCTGGAGCCCAGGAGGTTGAGGCTATGGTGGCTGGGAGAGTGTCACTGCACTCTCTGGATGACAGAGTGAGACTCCAACTCAAAAAAAAAAAAAGAATTAAAAAGAAAAAGAATTAAAACATACAAAATATGGAAGAACATAAATAACTTTACACTCAAAATGGAGAGCGCTACCTAAAGTTAAGTGCAGTGGAAGAAATCACAAAAATAAAAATTAATAGACTGGAATACACAAAATGTGTCTTTAAAATTATCAATATTAAAAGGTAATAAATGGGTGAAAAAAATCTGTAACCAGTGTAACAAAATGTTAATATCTAATGTATAAGACAATTATAGACTGGGTGCAATGACTCATGCCTGTAATCCCACACTTTAGGAGACTGAGGCAAGAGGATTGCCTTAGCCCAGGAGTTTGAGACCAGCCTGGCCAACATAATGAGACCCTGTTGCTACAAAAAATAAAAATATTAGCTGGGTGTGGTGGCACATGCCTGCAGTTCCAGCTACTCGGGAGGCTAAGGCAGAAGGATAGCCTAAGCTCAGGAAGTTGAGACTGCAATGTGTCATGATCATGTCACTGTACTCCAGCCTGGGCGACAGGTGAGACTCCGACATAAAAAAGAAAAGGAAAGAAAAGAGATTATACAAATGCATAAGAAAAACACACACAAATTTTATAAGTCCAGGCCTCTGAGGTGGGCCATTGTTTAGCTAGTGGGGGGATCTCTGAGCTAGAGGAGGGGTCGTGTGGAACTGGATCCCAGACCTCTGAGGAAAGGGCTTTGCTTGGCTGGTCTGGGTTCTCCAGAGAAATGACGTTTGTTCTGGAAGAGGCAGAAAACTGATAATTGAACTCATTGCAGCTACCAAGGGAGCTATGGCTGCCAGGGTGAAGAGGAACAACTGTGTGACACTTGAGGGGATCAAGTCCCCTCAGTCTCTCAGGCCCCCCATATCCCCTGTTGACAGACCCCAGTAGAGAGCCAGCTGGTAACGCAGAATTGTGGTTTGCAGAGAACTGTGGTTTGCAGACCATGGAGCTGATTCTAGAAGTGAGTTTGTTGCTGAGAGAAGATGCTGTTGTTGAGATCATAGCTTAGCACACAAGCCTGAGCCTCCTTTGTGTTGCGGAGGGCAGGCGAGGCTTGTGTGAGAGGAAGACTATTAATAGGTCAGTGTAGAGAATGTGGGGAATAAGAGGAAAAAAGGAACGAAAATCACTTGTATGTGTACGCCTCAAAATGATCTTTTTTACCATGTTAGTGTATTGTTCTCAGTCATTTTCTATTCATTGTCTTAAAACATGGCTTGGCTCTTACATATATAGTTTTATATCCAAAATATAATATACAAATATAAAATACTTATATTTTTATATATTATCACAGTATATATTATATTATACTGTGATGTGATATATAAATATATTATGTATGTATGTATGTATGTATGTATGTATTACACCACAGTATGTTTTTTGGGGTTTTTTTGTCCAGTCACCCAGACTGGAGTGCAGTGGCCGCTCCCGGCCACCACAGCCTCAACCTGCTGGGCTCAGGTGATCCTTCCGCCTCAGCCTT
>CAUYQG010175181.1:0-32400 GCA_963574415.1 Tarsius wallacei | reverse complement strand
TTTCTCCTAAATGAAGAATTTAAGAACTATCACTCATAAGCAGACCTTGAACATTTATTGTAATACTATAAGAAAAGGATTGGCAGTAGCAGGAAACTGCCAGGAGGGGAGCAGGGAAGCAGGATTAGCAGTAGTGGGAGTCTGCCTCCGGAAGGGGGGCACACCTCATTAACAAGGGTACCTGCATAATGAACATTTGTATACCTAGCCCTGAATTGTACCCCACATCCTTAAAGTAAAAAAAATAAAATATCTGCTAAAAAAAAAACTATATGCACAGGAAAAGACAGAATTATAGAATCAATATTTGCAACCTCCAATGAAATAATGGATTAAAGTATAAATTATCAACAGCTGCTGGTATTATTGAAAGAGGAACAAGTAGACATTGCAGACATATTGTGCATCGATAATGATAATGATGGCCAGGCTCAGTGGCTCAGCCTGTAATCCTGCGCTTTGGGAGGCTAAGGTGAGTGGATTGCCTGAGCCTGTGGGTTCGAGACCCGCCTGGGCAACTTGGCAAGACCTCATCTCTACAATAAATTAAAAAAATTAGCTGGGCGTGGTAGTGCGCGCCTATAGTTCCAGCTACTTGGAAGGCTGAGGTGGAAGGATCGCTGGAGCCCAGCAGGTCGAGGCTGCGGTGGCCGGGAGCGGCCACTGCACTCCAGTCTGGGCAACAGAGTGAGACTCCAACTCAAAAAAAAAAATAATGATAATGATGGAAGAATAAAACACTACTGATGAAATATGGTTTTGCAGAAGAGAGGGAGACGGACAGGGAGAGAAAAGGGTGAGGAAGAGAGAGAGAGAAAAAGAGAGAGAGAGAAATGGCATCTGATCAAGTTTCTAGATCTAACTATCAACACATTTCTTTATAGTAAATGCAGGAAAACAGCAACCAACAAATTAACGCTGTGGGAAACTTACAGGACAAATATAAATGACCCAGCTTCTTAAACATAATATTTCAGGGACACACACACACACACACAAATAAATTGAGAAGCTACAGATTAAAGTCATTATGGGCAACAGTATGGAGGTTCCTCAAAATATTGAAAATAGACCACCATAAGATTCAGCAATCCTGCTACTATGAATATATCCAAAATAAATGAAATCGCTATGTCAAAGAGATACCTGCACTTCCATATTTTTACAGCTTTATTCACCATAGTCAAGAAATGAAATCAACCTGTGTCCATCAACAGATGAATGGATAAAGGAAATGTTGTTCATGTACACAATGAAATACTACTTAGCCATAAAAAAGAACAAAATCTTGTCATTTGAGACAACATGATTGAACCTAGAGGACATTATATTAAATGAAATAAGTCAAGCACAGAAGGACAAATATCGCATGATCTCATTTGCAGAATCTTTAAAAAGTTGATGTCATAGAAGTAAAGGGTAGAACAGTGGCTACCAGAGACTAGAAAGAGTGGGAGAGGGGATTAGAAGACTGGGGAGAGGTTGGTCAATGGGTACAAAATTATAGTTAGATAGGAGGAATAAGTTCTGTTGTTTTATTTTACAGTGAGTTGATATAATCAACAACAATATACTAAATGTTCTTACCACAAAGAAATGCTGGTGTTTGAGGTAATGGACAATGTATACATGTATGGAAATATCACACTATATCCCATAAATATGTTCAGTTACTATGTATCAATCAAAAATAAAACTTAAAAAATGAAGTGACTTAAGAGATTTATCCAATTATAATGTAGGGACTTTATTTGGATACTCAAATATAATATAAGAAAGTAAATTCATTTATGAAACAATGGGGAAATATGAACGTTGTCTGGATATTAGAAATATATGCGGGGAGGGAGGGAGAGGAGAGGAGGGGAGGGGAGGGGAGGGAAGAAAAGGGGAGGGGAGGGGAGGGGAAACAGTGTGTATGTGTGAGTTGGTGTCTTACTCTGTCACCTAGGCTGGAGTGCTGTGGCATGATCACAGCTCACTGCAGCCTCAAACTCCTGGGCTCAGGCAATCTCTTGCCTAAGCCTCCCATGAGTAGCTGGGACTATAGGCACACACCACCATGCCAGGTTAATTTTTTTATTGTTGTTGAAATGAGGTCTTGCTATGTCACCTAAGCTAGTCTCGAACTCCTGGGCTCAAGCAATCCTCTTATCTCTGCTTCACAAAGTGCTGTGATTACTATATTATTATATTAGTGTCAATTTTGTTGTTAGTGTGATTATGGGATTTTGGATATTTTCATAGCTTATTTTTAAGAGATACATAATGAAACACAGATGAAATGAAATCATCTCTGGGGTCTGTTTCATAATGATTGAGAGTGGGGAGAAGTGAGAATAGATTAAACGAGATTGTCTATGAATTGATAAATTTGAAATTGAGCAAATGGGCCACTGGAGGAGTTTCATTGAACGTTTTACTATTCTATTTTGTATGTTTGAAATTTTTAATGAAAAAACATTTTAGAAAAGGAACTAAGTTTCTAAGTTGGTGAATGGATAGATTAAGGTGAATGACTGGTCGTAGGAAGGGAAGGAGAACGAAGAGTCAACAGTGGCTCCTTCAGCTTGAGCAACAGAAAGGATGGTAGTGCCACTTGCTGAGTTGGGGATGCATGAATAGGACCAATTTGTGCATGTGTGCGTGTGCATGTGTGTGTGTGTGTGTGCATGTAGAGAATGAGTTCAGTTTTGGACATGCTAAGTTTGAAATATCTAAGAATAGCCAGAAAGACATATTCACGTAGCTAGATATATATTGGCTTAGTGCTTGGAAGAGAGATTTGGGTTGAAGCATAATTGTGCATGGATGAGTTTGAGCAGAGAGAGAAGGCGTCCTTGGAGAAAGCCCTGAGGAACACCTATCTTAAAGATCTGTGCAGAAGAAGAAGGGCCCAAACTTATATGAATACAAAACAGAATGGGACAAAGACTACCTTTGGGGAGTTCACACTTTAGCCAGAGATACATTCAATTAAATTCAACAGGCCTAGTACTGGCCTAGATGCAGAGGAGAAGGTAATATTTTGAAAATATTCCTGTGCTGCCTTGCATGACTCTCCAAGTGCTCTATGAGCATTAATTAGTCTTATCTCCCACAAAACTGCAAATGACTCCATTGCAGGGAATCAGAAAAGAGCTTGCATCTTTGGGAATAAGTGGAATTCACCACATTTTAAGGACATAATCCTTCCCTGAAATAACCAGGGCCGCCCTCCTAGATGGATGGTGAATGCAAACTAGGCACTTATAGAGCCTGAAAACTGAGTAGGCAATTCTGAAAACCAGAGGCTGGGGACAGGTTACTTATCTGGCACATAGGTGCACTTTCTAATTTGGCCCAAATCAAGTTGTCAGAGATACAAGTGGCCTTACCAGGAGTTTCTGTGAGCCTGGTTTTCACTCCATGCCTAGCTTGTGTTCCATATATTCTGCTGAGTTTAGTAAGAGACCTTGGCAACCCTGAGGTTTCTTAGATTGTCATTACTTTGCCGTTACACATTGTGCAAAAAGCCAAGATTCAATAAAAGTTTATTTAATTAATAAATTCAATCAATAGATATAACCAATCAGAATGGTCTAAAGTAAAGAAGGGAATCTAGTTTTGCAAGGTTTCTCCTTCCGTTAAGTAAAGTATCCACTTACAGATAAAAACCTGAATGTCATTAGTCTTACCATCAGGTGTAAAGAACATTATGAAATGTACTCAGTGCTTTTCTTGTGGCTTTATTTTTCCACCTTGTCCTACCTTTGTCAATGTGTTTTGTTACATTTTGCCACATTGTGCAAATCTCTGCACAGAGATCTCCTATTTATGTTCCCAGAACCTAGCACTGTGCCTGGTATATTAGTAGGTGGTTGTATTAGTCAGGGCTCTCCAGAGAAACAGAAACAAGAGGTTGTGTGTGTGTGTGTGTGTGTGTGTGTGTGTGTGTGTGTACAGTCATGTGTCACTTAACAACTGAGATACATTCTGAGACAGGTGTCCTTATGCAATTTCATTGTGTGAACATCACAGCGTGTACTTACACAAAGCTAGATAGTATAGCCTACTACACATCTAGGTTATTTGGCATAGCCTGTTGCTTCTAGGCTACAAACCTGCACAGCATGTTACTGTACTGAATACTGTAGGCAATTGTAACACAATAGCAAGTAATTGTGTATGTAAATATATCCAAACATCGAAAAGGTACAGTTAAAAATATGGTATCATAAAATTATGGGACCACTGTTATATATACAATTTGTTGCTGACCAAATGTAGCCCATGACTGGATTTATTTTTAAAAATTCACTCACATGATTGGGGGACCTAGCAAGTCTGAAATCCACGGAGTGGGCTGGCAGTGTAGAGACCTAAGGAAGAGTTGATGTTGCCACCTGGAGTCCAAAGTCAGTCTGGAGGCAGAATTCCTTCTTCATTAGAAAACCTCAGTCTTTTTCAATTGAGGCCTTCTACTGATTGGATGAGGCCCTTCCACATTATAGAGGGTAATATGCTTTATTTATTTTATTTTATTTATTATAAAGAGGTGGGGTAAAATTCAGGGTTAGGTATACAAACGTTGATTATGCAGGTACCTTTGCTGATGAGGTATGCCCCTCCCTCCCTTAGCAGTTTCCCTCAACTGACAATCCCACCCTCCTTCCCCTGACAGTTTCCCACTATTGTCAGTCCCTTTCTTATAGTATTATAATAATTGTTCAAGGTCCGCTTATGAGTGAGAACATATGGTACTCTGTTCTTTGTTTCTGTGATAGATCACTGAGTATGATCGACTCTAAATCCATCCAAGTTGCTGCGAAGTCCGTATGTTTGTCCTTCTTTATGGCGGCATAATATTCCACTGGGTATATGTACCACATTTTTTTATCCAGTTCAGCTTCGATGGGCAGCATGGTTGGTTCCATGCTTTTGCTATTGTGAATAGAGTTGCAACAACCGTATGTATGCAGGTATCTTTTTTGTAGAATGATTTGAGTTCCTCCGGGTATATTACCAATAGGGGAATTCCTGGGTCACATGGAAGGTCAATTTCTAGTTCTTTCAGATACTGCCACACTGTCTTCCAAAGAGGTTGCACTAGTTTGCATTCCCACCAGCAGTGTAGAAGTGTTCCTTTTTCTCCGCATACTTGCCAGCAACTGTTGTTGTTTGTTTTATTCATGATGGCCATTCTTACTGGGGTTAGGTGGAATCTCAATGTGCTTTTGATTTGCATTTCTCTGATGATGAGTGAGGCTGAGCACTTTTTCATGTGTCTGTTGGCTGCCCATATATCTTCTTTTGAGAAGAGTCTATTCATGACTTTTGCCCACTTTTTAATCGGGTTTTTTTTTCTTTTCAGCGCATTTGAGTTTCTTGTAGATCCTAGATATTAGAACTTTGTCAGATATACAGTTGGCAAATATTTTTTCCAATTCTGTGGGCTGTCTCCCTACTTTCTGGATGGTTTCTTTTGCTTTGCAGAAGCTCGTTTGTTTGATGAGGTCCCACTTGTCTGTCTTATTTCTTAAGGTAGGGCATTTAGGGTTCTGAACAAGAATTGGTTGCCAGTTCCAATTTCCATAAGGATGTCTCCTGCGTTTTCTAAGATTCTTATAGTCTGAGGTTTTACGTTTACATCTTTGATCCATTTAGAGTTAATTTTTGTGTATGGTGATAGGTAGGGGTTCTGTTTCAATCTTCTGCATATGATCAATTATGCTTTATTTAAAGTCTGCTGATTTAAATGTTCATCATGTCTAAAAATATCTTTACAATAATATCTATCTAAACTGGTGATTGACCAGACATCTGGTCACTGTAGTCTAACCAAGCAGACACATAAAATTACCCATCACAGTGGTTAATATCTGTTTATAAGATAGAATTGAAATAACCTGTGGATTGCCTGTATTTACATATCTACATCTGAACTCAAGTAGTGAATACAGTGGACACAAAGACATTGGAGAACACGAGGTCACTGGTTCATTTCTAACTAGACAAAACAGTTTTTCAATAAGGGGTGTGAAATATGAAATGGAAATAAGATATGGATGGAATTTATTTTCAGATTCTCTCCAATCATTTAATCATTTTTAACTGATGAACCATTACATTATTCATTCATTCAGAGGCAATAAAGAAACATGAAATGGCATTCCTGGAATTGGCTTCTAGTTCTTGCTCTATTATTAACTGTCTGAGTGACCTTGGGCCTCACTTTTCTTTTCTTGGTTTCTGCTTCACCAACAGTCAAAGAAAATCCCAGAAATTCTTTAAGGCAGGTGTGGTATGGTAAAATGAAGTCTTCAGAAAGATCTGAGTTCAAATCTTGCTCCTGACACTTACTAGTTCTGGGCAAGTTACTTCTGAACCCCAGTTACTGCAGCTCCAAAATAGGAATAGGATACCTCCCAACAAGGTAGTCAAGATAATCAAATAAGACAAGCTGAGCATACAGAGTACCATAGATGTTAACTCCTTCCATTGGCACTTTCCCTTTCAGCTCAAATACCATATGATTCTGTTCTGCACAGATGGAAAGTAAATCCTTAGAAAAATATAACCTTCAATAGAGACTAATCATAAACAGGAAACTCAAAAGATACATTTGAGGTTACAGAGTCTTCAGCTGCTTTTGTTATAGTGAAATTTCATTTCATTTGGAAAGAATATTTATGACCATTTGATATTTTTTCAGGTCTAGCTAAAAGCTCTTGGCTCTTTAACTCCCATGGGCCACTTTGATGGCTCGTGGCTTGTGGGAAAGCAAGTAAGGTCAAAGTCATGGGTACCTCTGTAGCATCAGACAGAGGACTGAGTGCTTTCTATGTGCCTAGCTCAAATGCTTGCATTATCTCATTTAATATTCACAAGAAATCAACAAAGGTGGGTACTATCAGTCATATTCCATGTTTACAGATGAAAAAACTAAGGGTAAGAGGGATGAGGTAGCTTGCCCACAGCTAATAAACAACGAATTGGAATTTATTCTCATGTCTGTTTTGATTCAGAACATATGTTCTTAACTACTACACTACACTGCATTGCCTCCTCTTGAAAGGCATCTGTTTTATAAAAGACAATAAAAGATACACAGGCGTTGTAAGATTTTAAATAAATCTTTTCACTAGAATAATAAGTGTGTGTAGTTCATGTAAGTATGTATGTATTGTGTATATGTGTAAATACATGCACTCAAATATATACACATGTATATGCACAATTCAAATAATTTAAAATTTGGAAGGTTAAGAAATTAGGGTAGGTTACTGTTCTGAAAGTTCAGACAATTTTCTGAGCTCTACAAGGGGGCAAATGTAGTAAAATCAATAAGAGGGCTGTACTTCTACTTTATGCTGTTTAACTATACGTCACATTTTGAATGTGACTAATATAAGATATGTCTAGTTGTTGCCATGTATCTATTTCTTACTATGTGCCAGGAACTGTGCTGGGTCTTTATATGCATTATATCATGTAATCCCCCAAACAACCTTATTCAGCAGATGAGAAAACTGAGGCTAAGAGGTAGTATCACTTGTTCAAGATCAGCCAACTAATAAGTAATAAAGCCAGGCTTTAACTCAAATTTCAAAGCCTTCGTTTTTAACCAATATGTTAGATTTCCATTGAAAACATGGCAGCTCCTCTGTAAATGAAACATAGAATTACCACTTGACCCAGCAATTCCATTGCTAGATATAGACCCAAAAGAACTGGAAACAGGTGCCCAAACAAAAACATCTACACAAATGTTCTAGCTCTATTCACAACAACCAAAAGGTGGAAACAACTCAACTGTCTATCAATAGACGGGTGAATAAACAAAATAAGGTATATCCATACAACTGAATAGTATTCAGCCACTAAAAGGGATGAAATTCTGATTCATACTACAACATAGATGAATCTTGAAAGAGATATGCGAAATTAAAGAAGCCAGGCACAAAAGACCATGTTTTCTATGATTTTATTTATATGAAATATTCAGGATGTGTAAATTAATAAAGACAAAAGGAGATTAGCGGTTGCCAGTCGCTGGGGAGAGGAGATAATGGAGAGTGATTGCTTAATGGGTACAGGGTTCCCATTTGGGGTATTGAAAAAGTTCTGGAATTAGATAGTGGTGATGGTTGCACAATATTGGGAATGTACTTAATGCCACTGAGTTGCAATCTTTAAAAGGGTTAACATGGTAAATTTTATTATGTGTATTTTACCACAATAAAAAATAGTCAGTTGATCAATCAACAATTTATTCCATTGGTCCCTGATTTTCTTTATGCCTAAGTGTGGACTTTGCTCCTTTAAAACATTTATGCATATTTTCTCTCCACTGGCCTGTTAAACACTCTGGGCTCACTTCCCTCTTTCTGCCCTAACTTCTACTGTCCCTTCATTCTTCCTCCTTGGACCTGGAGTCTCCTCCCCTTTATCCACCAACTCAAATTTTACCCATTATTCACAGTCCAGCTCATCCATGAAGACTTCCCTGATTATTATTATTATTATTATTATTATTATTATTATTATTATTATTTTGAGTTGGAGTCTCACTCCGTCGCCCAGACTGGAATGCAGTGGCACGCTCCCGGCCACCGCAGCCTCGACCTGCTGGGCTCCGGCGATCCCCCCGCCTCAGCCTTCCAAGTAGCTGGAACTACAGGCATGTGCTACCACGCCCGGCTAATTTTTTGTAGAGATGAGGGCTCGCCAAGTTGCCCAGGCAGGTCTCAAACCCACGGGCTCGGGCAATTCACTCACCTCAGCGTCCCAAAGCGCGGGATTACAGGCTGAGCCACCAAGCCCGGCTTCCCCTGATTATTTATTTGTTTCTGTCTCTAATCAAGAAACTCAGAATGAACTAGGTAGGCCTATTTTTTTTTTAAATTAAAATTATTGCACTATTTCCTTTCTTTTATTTTTTTTTTTTTTTTTTTGAGTTGGAGTCTCACTCTGTAGCCCAGACTGGAGTGCAGTGTCACACTCCTGGCCACCGCAGCCTCGACCTGCTGGGCTCCGGCGATCCTTCCACCTCAGCCTTCCAAGTAGCTGGAACTACAGGCGCGCGCTACCACGCCCGGCTAGTTTTTGATGTATTGTAGAGATGAAGTTTCACCAAGTTGCCCAGGCGGGTCTCGAACCCGCAGGCTCAGGAAATCCATATGTAACTATTTCTAAAACAACACTTTTGATTCTCAGATCAGTGTCCATTCTACTAATGCCCCAGTGTTTCCCACTGTCACATGTACTGACATATTATTTAATATGCATATATATGTTCTGGGAGGGGTTCCTGTGTTAGCCTTATGTTTCTGGTAAGACATTGTCTCCTGGTAATTCCTGTTTTTTACATTTCTTTGAATCACACAACATATGCTGGCATATAATAGGTGCCCAATAAATCCTTATGATGAATGATCTATAAATTTCCACAATGGACCTCAAAACTATTGCAGACACATAAAAGAGGACAGTATAACTCATCACTCCATCAGAAAGGAAACATGTTTGTTCAACTGAATTTTCAGTTTCTAACAAATTAAAATCAGATGAGTTCTTGCTAGTGAAGCAAGGAGCAGACAGACACCTTCCAAGAAGAGGCAAGAGCATATGTTCTGAATCAAAACTGACATGGAAATAAATTCCAACTCAGTGTTTACTAGCTGTGCAATCTTGGGCAAGTTACTTCACCCCTCTGAGCCTTAGTTTCCTCATCTGTAAACATGAGCATATGAATAATAGTATATATTCTTGTTGGTTTGTTGTGAATATTAAATGAGATAATGCAAGCATTAGTGCTAGGCACATAATAAGCACTTGATATATGTTAGTATTTATGGTTATTAAATGTTTTCCCAAACATCCTCCTAAGGAAACAGTTTGTTCATAAACCTAGGACTTAGGGAAGCATTGAGCTTAATTGTCCATAGTATGGTAGGTTCATCCACTGACTACTGGTATCAGGACACAAAGGTATAGATTATGAGATTCAATCAGCTCCAGGAAAATGCAGGCTGATGCTGCGATACTGTAATTATGACCTAATAAGTCCAATTAGCTGTGCCAGCCAGAATCCTTTTGGAATAACTGCAGCGTTCCTAACCCTGAGAACAAAAGTGGGACTTGAAAGAAGGGCTAGTTTGCATCCTGGCAGATGAACAAGGGATCTGCTGGTGGCTTTCCAGCTGATAATAGAGAAATCAGTGGACGGGAATGAGATGACATTCCCAGTGTTTAACCATAAGAATAAGCCTTTTAATTCCCTAAGCCCTGTGGATCCCTTGGACACATGGTTATTCATCAATTTTCTTCAAACATCTGATTGTCCATGCATGCCAAGACAGCTGCCCATATTTCAGTAGACTGGCTCACGCATGGGCACAGGGATTTGAGGCTAAAGAGTAAAGTTATATGAGGTGGAAAGAAGTAGGAAAATAAGGGCAAGAAATGGCCTTGGGAATAAAGAGCTGTAATCTTTGTAAAGAATTAGCAATGCATACACATAGTTCTTTCAGATTGGTCTTGCTCAGGAATCCCAACTTCTGTCAGGATTGCTGGAGGGTATAGAAAAGCACTGAGAGAGATTTTTGGGATTGCAAACCCACCATTGGCTGCTCTCATAATGCACAATCTCCACTTGAAGAATTACTTTCCTAAGGTCAGATAGAATGGTTTATTTGCCCCTTTGGGTGAGCTGCCTCTAGCTTTTCTGTGATATACTGTGATTTTCAAAAGCCATGGCTAAAAATGAGACTGCACTTTTGTAAGCAAGCATATAAACAGAGCTTTGTTTGGTCTGGCCCTGCAACTGGTTATACCTTTGTTTCCAAGGTAGGCAATAATATGACCATTGAGTTTTGAAAATAACAACTGAAAGCTTAAGTGAGTTTGGACTATCTAAAATATGTAAAAGAATGAGGGGGTGGGCAGCACAGAGAGGGTTTTTATTGTAAAGCTGAACTTTACAAGATAGGAGAGGGCGACATAGAATAGCCTGCTTGATTTAGGCACTTTAAAATGGCTATCTCTGATTTTTTTGCTCATACCCAACTTCCCCTGTGGCCACACACCTGCCCTCTCCCTGCCAAAAAAATGTTGGGAACCAGGTTATTTAATCAGTACTTCTGACTCTGGGAGTTTTAAGTTGGGGAGTGGGAAGAGTTGGCAAGGCTTTCATGAAAACCAGGAGTGGACTACAGAACAGCTTCGAAAGCTGAGCAGAAGCTTGGAGCTGGAGTTCTCTGCACTTTCTGACTAAATCAGACCAACAGCTTCTGAATCCCATGCCACATTCCTCCTGGCTTTCAAATTTATAGAAAGAACCCTACAATTAACTGAAAACCGATATTAAGACCTCCCAATGTCCCCTCTCATTGTATTCTATTTTAGGCTGACCCCTGCCCTTTTCATCCTCCTTTCCTTTTTGATCTGCTCTTTTACACCACATTTGCTCCCTCCTTGGTCTCCTACTCTTCCCAGAGTAATTACACTCAGAAATTCAGTTCTTAGCAGCCTGGTTCAGGCCCCTCCCTCACCCTTTCAAATTTTGATAGCTACCTGTAGTGGGAGTCAAATCAAATTCTCCCTCTCCTAACCATAGCTTCCAAAATAAGTAGACAGGTCTCCTTTTTTGTGAGTGATGGCAAAAACTTAGGAAGTAAACAGATTTTTATCTCAAGGATGAAAGTTTACCCAGCCCTCAAAGCGCAGAGCACAGGCTTCAGATACCTTCACATTATTACAGACTGTCCTGAACTGCTCTCTCCGACCTGCCTTGAACTCCACCTCTTGGGTTTCTTTTAATCTTTTTGGCTTCTGACCTCATGACTTATTTTCCCCACTCAGTCCTGCCTTGGATCTGAATCTTGGTACAGTTTCTCTGTTTTTGAGCTATCTGATTTCCTTCACAATAAAGGTTCCAACTCTTGCTAACCTGCAGTTGACTACCCTGGGTAAACACCTTACTCGATTCTTCCCCAGACTCATGCACAGGACCCTGATACTCTGCTCCAATCACCCCCTCTAATTCATATAACACTATATATAGTCTTGTAATGCAATGTGTTCACATTTATTAATCCATTCCATAGATATTGAGTGCTTTTTATGTTCATGGTATACTGGAATATAGAAATAAAGTTATTTTCCAGGGCAGCATTGGAGAGTTCATTAGAACTTTTGTAATGATGGAAATGCTCTATATCTGTGCTGTTGACTTTGGTAGCCACTAGCTACCTGTGGCTATTGGCTATTAAGCACCTGAAATGTGGCTAGTTTGACTGAGGAGCTGAAATGTAAATTCCACTTAATTTTAACTTATTAAAAATTAATATTTCAATAGCCACATGTGGTTGATGATTACTATGTGAGACCGTGCAAATCTAGTGTATATATCAAAGAGTGGACTTGTGTAGTTAAAAAATATCAACTTTACTAGATATTGCCAAAAGTTTTCCAAAATAGTTGTTTGTGTTACACTCAACATGGAAAAATAACTTAGATATTCAACAATACATGAAAAGATCAACAAATTATAGTTATAGACATACAATGGAACACTAATAACATTTAAAATTAAAGAACAGCAGTATAACATACATTAACTTTAAGACAAGATTGAATGAAAACAACAAGCTGTAGAATGATGTGTTTTGTATAATTTATATAAGGTTTTAAAACATGTAAAACCATACTATAATTTTGGGGAATGTAGTACAGGTATAAAGACATGCATAGGATTGACAAATACCTGAAATAGTTCATTAAACAATAAAGTTTTTTTTTTTTTTTTTTTTTTACAGAAACTTATAGAAACTTATAGTCTGCTAGTAGGGGAGGTGAACAGGAGGACAGGTCCAACTTGTATATTTACACAAATAACTATGTTTTATGAAGGCCATGAGAGGAAAACCGTGTTTGCATATTTAGAAAATATTTTTGACAACTTAAGGATTAAGGCTTGAATTGTGTGTAGTGTTTCAGACAGAATGGCCAATTGTTGCTATGTTCTAGAGTGTGTAAGTTTGAGAGTCACGCCACAGAGGATGTATCTGAACTCTCTACCATTGAACCTACCTAACCATCCACTGGGTTGTGTCTTAATTACCCTAATATGCAACAGTGCCTTACAGGTACATAATAACATTTATATAAGTTTCTCTCTCTACTTAGGAATTATTACATTCTCCATCTCACACTAAAGCTTTTAATTTGAGATTCAGCTCTAGCCTTTCCTAACGCCCCAAGACAAAATTAATTATTTCTACCACTGAATAAGTTTTCTTCCACCTGAAAAAATGGCAGTGACTCTAGGTCAGAAATGCACTTCCTTTTTCATTTGAGAGTTGTACTATTATAGAAATTAAATGAATTTATTATATAGATCATATAAAAAATCCCAGAAGTCCCAGCAATGCAGGCACCAAACTCTGAGAATTTGATGAACAAAATGAAAACACAGATAAGAAAAGAGAAGCAAAATCACCTTTAAAGAGACAGCAGAAGTTCCAGGCTGAGAGCCAGTACAGACAGTAACCCAATCAATGTTATTATCATATCTAAAAAAAGAAAGTCCATTGGGAGGAAGAGGGTCAGATGGAAATATTGAAAATTGGAATTTTCAAAAGGAAATCCTTGGCAAAGTCATGCTGGCAAGGCTAGGAAGAACCTCTGGCTCAAGAAATCTACTTTCCATTCACTGAGGTCAGCACATCCCCATCCCAAAGATGGATGGATGAGTCCATTAGAGTTGGCTGCCAGAAAATATTAAGATTATACAACCAACTCCTCTTGCAGTGGTGCCATACACATCAAGCAGCCTTCCTGTTATCTTTTGGCTTCCAGCATGTATTTTCCTACAAGCAGAAGACTATTTGGTTCATAGCAGTTATCTTTCTTATGCTAAATCAATAAATTTGTATTCTAGTCTAGGTGTCCAGCTCTCGTGACCTTGGCTCATGTGGTCTCTCTTTAAAAAATGATATACTCCCTACTACACTTGGGATGACAAAATTAAGTTCCCAAGTGAGCAAAGCTTGGGGCTAGAGTTATAAATGTGGGGAACTAAATAAAGTGACACTCAAATGGCCAAGTAACCTTCTCCTGAGAACACTCCTACACTATCACCCGTTTTTTTGTTTGTTTGTTTGTTTTTGTTTTTGTTTTTTTTTGAGCAGCAGTCTCACTTTGTTGCCCAGGCTGGAATGCCAGCCACTGCAACCTCGACCTGCTGGGCTCAGGCAATCCTTCCACTTCAGCTTTCCAAGTAGCTGGAACTACAGGCATGCGCCACCACATTCAGGTAATTTTTGGATTTTTATTGTAGAGACAAGATCTCTGGTCTCAAGGCTGGTCTCAAACCTGTGGGCTCAGGCAATCCTCTCACTTCAGCCTCCCAAATCAATCAGCTGGGGCTACAGGCGTGAGCTACTGCACCTGGCAACTATCACCTGTTTTGAACCAAAAATACACTTTGTTCAATGAGTG
This sequence comes from Tarsius wallacei, assembly GCA_963574415.1. NCBI lineage: Eukaryota > Metazoa > Chordata > Mammalia > Primates > Tarsiidae > Tarsius > Tarsius wallacei. The sequence continues at coordinate 17,916 of CAUYQG010175181.1, read as the reverse complement.
GGAACAGTAATGGCACATTTAATGGATAACTTTAGGCAGAAATCTTGCTGTAGAGGTGTGTTGCATCCCTATTTTGCAAAATTCCTTGGGCCTGTAACAGAGCAGAATGTAGAGCTTGGCTAGGTGGCTACCCAAATAATGCTTATTGAATGAAACTTTGACTCACTATGCCCTCTAAGGTGAAATTAGAGAGTTGTGTGGAGCTGGTCTAAGGGTAAAAAATAGGCTTTGTCCATTTATTCAAACACGTATTTAAGAGTACCTCATATGTGTTAGAGATGGTATTATTCACTGGGGACACAGTGGCAAATAAGAGGGACATAACTCTTGGCCTCATGGAACTTGCATGACTCACAGAGCTGTTCTAAGCAACCAATGTTTAGAAAAGTACTGAGCAGCATTTTTGTATGCATGTAGATAGGCAGCTATGTTTTTATCAATCTAGACATTTAGATATTGTAATAAATACTGTGAAGGAAAAGAAAAGAGTGCTACAAGAAAGATTAATGGGAAAGGCTAAATTAGATGAGTATTCAGTGATGGTCAGCCTCCGTAAGTAACGCTATTTAAGCTACAACTTGAAGTAGTAGTTAGTCACAGAAACAAATGGAAGGAAGCACACTGTAGATAAGATAAATTAGAAATATGCAGGTCCTAATTTGAGAAAGAGTCTGGTACAATTTGGTGAAATGAAAATGTAATTAGAATATAAGCAAGGGAAAGGATGAGTTGGGGCTGGAGATGGAAGCAGAGCCAGACAATACAGAATCTTGTGGTCATCCTGAGAATTGTGGGAGGCAAGTGAAGGATTTTAAGCAGTGGAATTGACTTGAGCAGATCTGCATTGTGAAAAGATCATTTTAATTGCTCTGTTGAGAATATACTAGAAGAGGATAGTAGATACAGGGAGACCATTAAGAGGCTGCAGCTGTACTTCAAGATGATGTAGCTAGAGATAATGGTGGCTTAAAATAATAAGTGAAGATAGAGGGACAAGGACAGATGAAAGAAATGTAATGTCAGATAAAAAATCAACAGGATTTGGTAAAGAATTAAGTGTGGGGGTGAGGGAAAGGAAGGAATCAAGGATGATTTGCAAGTGTCTCCTTTGAGCGATTGAATGGACGGTAGAAACATTTACTGAGATAGAGAACAATGGAGGAGAATACTGTTGGTTTTTGTTGGGAGGAGAAAGTGGGACATCTTTTGTTGAGCTTAAGATACCTCTAAAGCATCCAAGAAGAGCTATCAAGCAGACAGCTGGATTACAATAACCTCCTAATTGATCTCCCTCCATTTCTTCTTGCCCCTCTACAACAGTCATCCTTTTGAAACATAATTTGATGTTTCTCCTCTTCCCAAAATCTTCCAAAGGCTCCCCATTTTATTCAAAGTAAAAACTAAAAATTCTTACAATAGCCGACAAGACTTTACATGATCTGCCCACTCCCCCTTTTAACTCTCTGACTTGATCTACAAGTCTACCTTCGTTCACTTCATTCTAATCACACTGGCCTCTTTGCTAAAACATACCAAACTCCTACTGCAGGACCTTTATACTGGTTGTTCCTTCTACTTGGGCCATTATTCCTCTAGATATACACAAGGTTATTTTTCTCATTTTCTTCAAGTCTTGGCTCAAATCTCACCTCAAGAAAGCCTATCTTGACCACCCTATTTGATATTGCAACCTACTTCCCAGCACTTTCAACCCCCTTCATCCTTTCCTTTTTACCAAAGCACCTATAGCTTTCTAGCATACTATATAATTTACTGATACATATTGTTTGTTTCTTTCTTCAATGTAAGTGAAATAAAAGCTGGTGTCTGTTTTGTTTAATAATGAAGCCAAAGTGCCTAGAACAGTGATTGGCACACAGTAGGCACTCAATAAATATTTGTTGAATGAATGAATGAAAAAGTGGGTCTGCAACTCAGAGCACAGGTCTAGACTAGAGATGTAAATTTGGAAGTCATTGCATATATGGGATCACTAACTTTGGAAATGCTTAAGATTGACTAGGATACAAAGAAAAAAGAAGAGGACACAGGACCAAGCCTGGGTGAACTCTAACATTTACAGGTCAGAGAAAGTTAAGTCATTAAAATAGAGTAGGAAGGAACATCCAGCGAGGTAGAGAGTCAATAACTTTGTTGAGTGCTGATGAGAGGTCCAGTAATAAGAGAGATAAGAAGTTGCTATTGGATTTAGGAACAGTATCCCAAATCCAGTATCCTCATCTCATCTAGATCGTTGCAGTTGCTTTGCAACAACACCCTGTCCTCTGACTCTCCACTTCTCTTTATATCTTATATACCCAAACCAGATTACAATTCCTACAAACAAGTTGGTGAATATTTACCGATAGCTTGAAAAAAAAAACCCCGAATTATTATAATTAGAAAAATTGTCAACTAACAGCAGTAAGGTCCTGGACAAGCCAAAATCACTTCATTGCACCACAGTTTATCTAGAAAATGAGGTCAAGAATAATGGCTCCAGGGTGAGCTCAGTGGCTCAGCCTGTAATCCCAGCACTTTGGGAGGCCAAGGCGAGTGGTTTGCCTGAGCCTGAGGGTTCAGGACTAGCCTGGGCAACTTGGCAAGACCTCATCTCTACAATAAATAAAAAATTAACCGGGCGTGGTAGCACACACTTGTAGTTCTGGCTACTTGGAAGAATAACGGCTCTGTTTCACAGGATTAGTGTGAGAAGCAAATGAAATGATGAATGTGTAATATCTAGGTCCTGTTCCTCCAGCAGCACCCACCAAATCTTGGAGGCAGGAGATATTTACTTTTCCACTGTTGTAGGCCAAATTGCCTGGGGGCTTGGATGGATGAGGTTATGGGAACTCAGGTTGAGATCAGACCCACTCTGGTTCCACAAGCCACACAGTGATTTGTGACTGCTTTCAGACTTGCACAGGGCTCCTCACTTACTTTGATGTTAAGGCCTATGGTTTGCTAACCCTCACTGATTTCTCCAGAGGGAGTGAAATTCATTCTCTTTTCCTGGAAGTTGTCCCTTTTTTCTTCTCCCTCATTGGAAGGACCACAGCCTTTTCTGGGAACTTGTCTTTCTGTACCCCAACACCTGCAAATCTTGACCTTGGGATTTCAATTTGTGTTAACACTAGAATTAGCATACATAACACTTTGAAAAAATCTGATTTATTGGCTGCTTATTAGGAGAGTGTTGCTGTGCTAGTTGCTGTCTTAGATGAACAAAGATTCAGTTTCCCTCAAGAGGTTTACATCTCATGGGATCAAAAATTATACACATTCATGCAACAAATATTTATTGAATTCCTATTATGCACCAGGCATTGTTTTTGGTATTTAGGCTATATCAGTGAACAAACAAAGAGCCCTGCCCTCATGAAGTTCACATTTTGTTGAGAATATAATTAGCTATAATACTCATATTAAAATACAGAATAGTGTGTTAATTGCCACTAGTAAGGTACAGGGACAATATTGTGTGTTCAGATTTAGCAGTAACTGGAGAAATGCAGCACAGTACAAGGGAACGAGCAAAAATTTTGAAGTTGACCTGGATCCAACTTCCCCTTATGTTACTTTGTTAGCCATGTGCCTTGGATAAGTGACTTAACTTTGCTGAGCCTAATCTTTAAATTGAGGACAAATAATACATATCTTTTAATTTAAAAAAAAATAGAGATGAGGTCTCGTTATGTTGCCCAGGCTGGATCCAAACCCCTGGGCTCAAGTAATCCTCCCACCCCGGCCTCCCAAATTGCTGGGATTATAGGCATAAACCATCATGTCCAGTCAACTAATACATATCTTATAGGGGATTTGGTAAGAATATGTGATAAACCATGCAGAAAAGTCCTAGGACACTTAGTTCTTTTCTCATTCTACACAATAAACTTCACCCCATCTCATTCTTTCAGGACCTTCAGATTTTTGAGCCAAGGGTTTGAAAAATAAGCAAAATATTTAACATCTCTGAATTCCAGTTTCTTTATTTGTAAACTGGGGACTAGGATTATTTTGCAGGGTTGTGAGTTAAGTGAAATGTATAAAAAGCTCCTATTATAGTGCCTGGCTCATACAAGTGATCAATAAATGGTTATTGCCTTCATTTATCCTTTCTGCCTTGTCCAGGTCACTTACATAGACTCATATTCAGTGTCCAAAGTGATTTTAAAAACTCAACTATCAAGTATTTGTTGATAAAATCTACTTGGCAGGGATATTGTCAGTATTAAAGGAGATGTTGCACTCATGTGCCTGGCCCAATATCCACACATAAAAAAGCTTATATTCTCTGTCCCTGAGAAGTCTAATTGAAAAATTATCCAATTCCAGGACCCCACAATGAGTGATCCAAAGGATTGCACACATTCCACCAAAAACCACATGAGGCTCACTTTTCTGAGCAATTATAAGAGCAGAGAGGAAGAAGCAAAGTAAAGATGAACTAGGAGAAAAGCAAGAAGTACTCAGTAGGTAAAATCTGGTAACTAGTCGGTTAGTTAAGAAGGTCAGGTAATCCACTTCTGGGTCCTCTCTTGCTGCCAAGAGCTTTCCTGTCGCTTAATAAACTCCGACTTACTTGCTCTACTCACAAAAAAAAGAAATGTCTAACTTTTAAAATAAACATATGGCTGTTAATTTCTGCAGTTGTGATAATAATATTGAGGTTATATAAAAATAAAAGACTCTATCATTTAGAGAAACACGTGAAACTATGACTGAATTTTTAAAAAGTCTTTGGATATTTTCATTTAAATTGCATTAAACTTTTAAATTTGGGAATATGAATACTCTGGCAGTAATCTGACTTTCTAGCAAAACATGCATGAACTATCTGATATATCATACTCAAATAGGCTTATTTGAAAAGCTGGCTGTGTGCAGTGGCTCATGCCTGTAATCTCAGCATTTTGGGAGGCTAAGGTGGGACGATTGCTTAAGCCCAGGAGTTTGAGACCAGCCTGGGCAACATAGCAAGACCTCGTCTTTTACAAAAGAAAAAAAAAAAATAGCTGAGTGTGATAGTGCATGCCTGTAGTCCAGCTCTGCAGCTCCTCGGGAGGCTTAAGTGAAAGGATTATTTGAGCTAGGAGGTTAGGACTGCAGTGAGCCTGAATCGTGTCACTGCCCTCCAGCCTGGGCGACAGAGCGAGACACAGATTTTTTTTAAAAAGTTATATTTTAGCCAAAGTCTTTCTTCAATTTCTACCCTATTCCAATCCAAACATACGCCACTAATTCAATTTATCAAAATTTATTGAGCACCTACTATATATATGTACAAAACCTGAGAGTTAACATTGTACCCATAAGCTATAAAGTAGACTCAATTCAACTTAACAAACATCTGATATGCATAAATCATGAAAATATGTCTTCTGCATTCATGCCGTCTAAATCAGGTTGACAACACTGTAGCAAGATCTGAGATGTATAGACAGCAATCTAGGGCAGTCAAAAATTGAGGTTCTCAAGGTCTATTTTTGGTTGGATGGAATGTCTAATTATAGAACAAAAGTTACTGCTTCTAAAACAGCTTCTCTTTCAAGAAAAATATGTAACAAAACAAACATTACTAAATAAGAATAAATATCCCTAGCCATAGAGGCATATAAGTTTGGAATTCGAGATAAACAGGATTTGTGGATTTGAAGGGACCTTAAGTTTGAGATTAGATTTTGCTGACAAATTAACTATTGGTTGAAATGGAAAACAGAGTAGGTACTCAATAAATGTTAGGAGTGACAGAGGCGCTAAAAAGATTGCAGTAAAATTTTGGTTCTTCCCTTCTAATCCAAATTAGGCAGAAGATGAACAAAACTTGCCAGTTATTTTTGGCTGCAAAGGCAAAATGCCAAAAAAATCAAAGAAGCAAAGAGGAGGGATGGGCTGGAGGAAGTTACGTGGTCTGCCATTTAAACACACCTAGCCATTAACCGAAGTGACCCAATCAAGCAGCATGGAAGAGCAACAATAGTGAAACTGATTAGACAACCTTAACTATTGTCAAGAGGTAGGGATAAAATACAATTGCTTGATTTTTGTTTTCTTTTTCATGAATGTTCTGTCTGCAAAGATCCACTCTACTGATTGTAGTTAGTCTATTTTATCAATTCCAAGGATAAAATAAGCTCCATTCCAAAAAGTAACATTTCTCGCAGGCTCATCTGCATTAAAAGTTTCAGGACAGGACTCCATGTCTTAAGTCAACCCCTCAAAACACCTAAAACATTAGTTTCCACTGGGAATGTCCTCAAAGGCAGAAGTTACATCTGCCTTTCGCTTCAAGGAAGCAAACAAAAGCTTTCAAAACCCCCTCATATGGTAAGGTAGTGATCCCAGCCAAAGAACAAAGCAACCAGGATCTTTCTCCTAGCCACCAGGAATAAACAAAAAAGAGGGAACAGCTTTATAAACAAAACAAAAACCAACTACTCCCCTTCTGCTTTTTTCATCCTACTTGGCAGAATCTCAGAGTTTTCGGGAAGATTTTGGAACATAAAAGATATGTGCTTAAGATAAAACTTGAATTCTGCTGAGGCTCAGGACGAAGGCCCTACTAGTAGGCATTTTTTTATGCTTCAGAAAGATACTTTTAACTTTTCTTGAACAATTCAAGTCACACATTAAAAGCTATATTATCAACAATCTATTTCCAATGAATGATTATGAGTAAAAATACTTTAACTTAATATAGTATTCTATGATCAACTGTCATTTGTTTCTGATTCAAGATCCTTTAATTTAAAATTGCCAAATTTATTAGCAAGTAGGCTTTTTAGGGTTCAGACAGCTGCTTCATAAATCATGTCCCTATGTAAAAACCATATCCATTTTCTTCCATCAAGAGCAATGAGACCTTTACAGGAAAGAATCCAGCATAAATACAAGTATTTGAGTGGTTATGATTTATATTTTCATTTTACATAGAAATTAACTGCAAATTAGGCCTGCTACCCAGAAGAATACTAACCATGGGTAGGGGATGAATGTGCTTATGTTACTAATGGGCCTCAGCCTGGATTAAGTGTCTAAAGTAAGCTAGAAAACATCATAGACATATAGGGAGAAGACCCATTCCTAACTACTGCCCTCTCAAGGTAGGGTTTTGTTTACCGGGCTTTGAGCCCTTGGAGCAAACGAAAGTTGCCCTACTTGTTTTTAATCCATACTTGCTAAAACCTCAGGTACTATGTTCCCTCCCCAGTCTCCCCTGTCCCATAAAACTTCACTAACCAAATAAATCTGTTTTCAGAAGATTTTTAGTATGTAATAATTAAGAGTGATTTTTACCACTTATCATCCACAAATAGACCAAAATTACCAAAACAGTTGAAAGTCCACATAATTTCAGTTTATCTAAATAAAACACATTTAGTCATCTTCTGGAACCAACAGAAGGGCATGAGTTATAGCACCATCTGGAATTGTGGACAAGGCAGATACATGTTGAAGCCTAAATTAATAAAAGCTGAGCAACAGCTAACAGCCTGAGCATAAGAGATCAGCATTAATGAGATTAACTCTTAGCTACCATACATTTACTCCTCCTGATTACAAGACCAGATGTAAGCTTTTTATCCTAGCCCCTTATGCAAATTGGGGCCATGTTAAATGGAGAGGTGTACAGTATGACTAGGGGTGACATTTGGCGAATACAGGTAGAGCAATGCAAACTTTGTGGATTGGTGATTACTGCCCTCGGTCAAGAGATGTGATAGGAATCCATGATCAAGGCTGTAGTGGCACTCTGCCTTTTTCAATAGCATGATGTTAATTTTCACCATCTTTGTCACAGATGTGGAGCATCTGCCTAAAATCAAGTGGTTCTCAACTCTGGCTGCACATTAGAATCACTTGGGGAGCTTTGAAAAATCCCATTGCCAAGGCCCCAACCAAGATAAATTAAATTAGAAGATCTGAAGGTGGGGTTCAGGCATCCATATTTTTTAAAGCTCTCCAGATAATTTCAGTGTGTGGCCAAGGTTGAGAAGCATGGGTGTAAATATTGTGATTCATAAGGATTCAAAGCAACATAATTGGAGAAACCAGAGTCCTCCACCCCCCCCCCATGGCAGTGACATTTAACTGGAGGGTCAGTTGGCTCCCCCGAGTACTACCTTACAACTGGGTCCATGTGGATGCTGTCTTCCCATTGGAGGAAACAGACAACATTTAATAAGCATTGTATTTACTGTGTGCCAGGTACAGTGTGTGAAGCGCTTCATGGGCTCTGTCTCACTGAATGCTTCCAACATCCCTATAGAGAATCTTTTATTGTTATTGCCTTTATACGGAGGAGGAAACTGAGACAAGGACAAGTGAAGTTATTTTTCCAAGGTGACACAGCTAATACTCTTAACTCCTCTGAAACAACAAAAACACTGTCTTTCATCAACTGTCCATAGGCCCGGATTCTCTTTTGTCACATTGTTTTCCCAACCAAAAAAGGTTTCTTCTCTCTGGAGGAAGTCTGACAGTCTACCCTTACCAATCAATAATGTACTATAACAAAAATATCAGCATAAATCCACCAAATGTCATCTGTTTATGTATGCAGAAAGTTCTCACTTAACCTCGTCGATAAGTTCTTGGAAACTGTGACTTTAAGTGAAATGATGTATAACGAATCCAATTTTAACATAGATTAACATATAAACAAGAGTGGAGTTCCTATGGCACATTTCTGGTCACAAACCATCAACAAACTCCTAAATAAAGATCCAAAACACTTCTAATATTAAACATTGAAATAAATGTGAGCTATATATATTTAAGAAATATTAATAAACACAAGAAAATTATTTGCTCAGTGAGTGAGTGAGTGACAGCTTTTGTAGTGGTGGTGGGTCAGATCAAGGAATAAATGTTTGCAAGGCAAAAAATCCTAAGGAGTATTTCCTGCCACCATGCAGTTCCAAAACAATCACAAATATGGCAACTTGTTGAGAGCTTTCATACTGCATCATGTGTTATTGTGCATTTGTAGGGTTATTGTATACTTTATGCATTTTTATTTTCTAATAATTTGTACTCATTTACTCAGTCATTTTTCAACTTGCAGATTTCAGTTCAGGTTCTCAGGTGACCAGAGCCTCTCCTGGCAGCTAAAAGCACAAGGTGGGAACCACGCTGGATAGGCCACTGTCCCATTGCAGGGCGCTCACACACACCCACACTCACTCACACCGGGACAACTTTGACATCTCATGCACATAGTTTTGGGATGTGGGAAGAAACTGGAGTATCCAGAGAAAACCCACACAGAAATGGGGAGGATGTACACACTTCGCAAGGACAGTGGCCTCGGCAGGGAGCGATATTTTTTTCTCATTAACATTACAACAAAACGACATTGAAAGGAACATTATTTGAGGACCTGCTTTATATGCAATTTACCACAACTTTAAATAACTTCTAATTAAGAGTTGCATTTCCCCAGACATGTTGTGGTTATGTTACCAACTTTGGCCTTCAAGGAGGGAATCAAACTCAGGAAACATGTCAGAAAAGGATCTGTCAAGAAAATCCACATCTGAGACTAACAGCCTAAAGCAAAGATTCCAGAGAGGTCAGTTACTTTACCTTACCGTCTGGTAAGTCCTATTGGCTACTATTCTCCAACTTAATAATGAACATCTACTGAGAAAGAAACATTAATTTCCCAGAGTCAGTCATCTAGCATTGTTATTATGACTGGTAAATTTCTCTAGGCTATTGTTTCACTAAAATCAAGACTGGGTAGAGGGAATGAACAAATTCCATTTCTAACAGCGCCCCACTGGGCTGGACATGTGTGAAGGATGGATGGCCCCAGGATACCAGATCAGACTGTTGTATGGTGAACTGCAGTGAGGCAACCCCAAGCAGGGAAGGCAGAAGAAAACCCATTAAAGAGGCTCTGAAGCCCCACTTCAAACAATGGGGCTGAGCTGCAGGCAGCAGGAAACAAGCAGCAGGCAGGCCAGGCCAGCTACAGCAATAAGGGAGTGCAGGAGGGGGTTGTTTTCTGAGCTCCAGGATGACCTCGGGTCTCAGAGGCAGAGTCCCAATCAGCCACCATATTGGCACAGCTGCAATTGTAACTCAAAAACAGTCTTTGTGTGTACAGTTGTCTACGGAGTGGAAAAGGCTGAGACCGTCACCCTGGTCTTTTTAGCCCCATCTGTACTCACAGATAACAATCCCCATTAGTAGTATTATCTTCAAATGCATGTAGAGCATCAGCATAAATATAGCTAACATACCATTTCTGTGAATATGAATAGAGTGGCAGGACCTGTACAGGGAGGATAATAATCTGTGATAGCTTTTCATTTTGTAAATGGATTTCCTTTACAGTAGAACTGTTTATCCAAAAAAATTATATCTGCATATAGAAATAGAAAAAATATTGGAAGTATGGACACTACCACGTTAGCCATGTTTATCTCTGGATTTTGGAATAACAGATGATTTTAAAAATTTATTTACTTTTGTTTGCTTGGGCTTTCCAAATGTCCTAAAATAAACATGTGTTCTTTGTGTCATTTTATAAGTTTTAAAAGGGTTTTTTGTTGGTGAAATTTAAAAAATAAAAACAAACAACTTCTTATGAGAGTTTTAATTTGTCCTCAGTCTCAAAGATATCACTTGAGACAAGGGATTAGCATTTCTAAAGATAGAACATGACACAATATATGCACGTACCCTTTTGGGGGAAAAAAGGTTCTATAAATAAGATACAAGAGGCCCTTGGCAGGGGCTCAATCTCAGTAACACAGCCAGTCCTAAACTCTAAAAGAAAAGCTGACCAGAATACCATTTCTACTGGATTTCAGAATCCCAGCATATTAGAAACATTCATTTTTTCCCCTTGACTATCAGCATATTACCTTGGAACAATACTTAGGATTTTGTTTGTCATTCTCTACAAAGATGGAAGCAGTGGTATGCTATAGCCAGCTTACACCAGCTCAAGACAGTGGGTTGTGTGCATCTCTTTCCAATTCACACCCATGTATCATCACATGGGTAGTTTAAAATCAGCTGTGGTGGGAATATTTGTACCGTGGAAATTGGCAAATGCTACCAATCAAGACTTTCCTCTCCTTTCACAGAGAGCTGATTGTTAAACATGGGAATAGTTAACTTCCCCTTCTATTCAGCAGAGCCATTATTTGTCTGATGCTTGAACTGGGGAGTGAAAACTTTTATTTGGACCAAAGCAGAACTATATTGCTGTAAAAACTGCAGAGGTTGGAGTCAGCCCAAGTTTAGCTCTTGACTATGCTATTAGTGAGTTGGGATTCCTCACTCCCCTTTCTGAGCCTCAGTTATTTTATCTCTACTAAGGGAGGACTACTCTACGATGTCTAAGGTCCCTTCTAGACAGGCACAGCTTATGTATGAGCTGGAGAGGCAGTGTTGTGCAATGGTTAGGGGCTCAGACTTTGGAGAAAAGACATCCCTTGGTTTAAATCTTGGCTCTGCATTTATTAGCATCTGTGTGACCTCAGGCAAGTTACCTATCCTTTCTGAGCCTCCATTCCCTCATCTGTAAAATAATGATAATAATAATACTTACATTATAGGGCTGTCATTAGGATTAGATGAGATCATACTCAGCAATCATAGTAGCAGGCACCAATAAATGCTTACTGTAATTATTAAACCTGTTCCCACTTGTCCCTGGCACAAAAATGCCTTAGAACCACAAGGAAAACTTGACTTTCTGAGATATCTATAGGATGTTGCCTAGGCTCCATTAGACAGATATTATACCCTATTATGGATTAATCAACACTGGAAATAGTGGTAGAGTGTCCCTTGCAAAATAAACATAGATAATAGAAGGAGCATGGGGGCCTAACACTTATTTCTCCATATGCTAGGCACATTATAAACACTTTATCTTGTCCAATACTCACATTCCGTGGATGAGCCAGGTGTTTTTCTGTTTTGGTTTTTGTCCTTTTTACAGATATAGACACTGGGGTTCAGAGATGTTAGCTAACTTGCTCAAGGATCTACAGTGAATAATTAGCAGAGCCAGAAATCCCCTCTAAAAGAGACTAGCCCAGATACCACTGACAGTATTGTCAAACTATATTTTTTTCAGAAAGACAAAGATGGGAAAAATTCTGTTGATTAGAGGGTAGAAGGACAAATGAAAAGGAACACTGAAACAAAAATGCTATCATAAATTAAAAAATAAAATCTGCAATAGTTATGTAGTAGTGGAGTGGCGTGGCTAAATCCAACAATTTTCTACAAAAAATAGCCTAAATCAGGAATACAATTTTGGAAAATCCACACAGTTTCATATTTTCCTTAAATATTTTGAGCTGGGGCCATTCATATATATTCTTGTAGGGCAGTTATTCTCAAAATCTGGTCCCCAAACCAGCATCATCATCATTACCTATGAATTTGTGAGGAGCACAAATTCTCAGTCCCTTACCCCAGACCTTCTAAGTCAGAAATTCTGGGAGAAGCATCCCCCTTCTCATGCCCAAAACCTACAGGTGTTTCTGAGGCATGCTACAGTTTGAGAACCAGAGTTGTAGGTATAGATGAGAAGAATGAAAAACCAATTCAGGCATCTAGAGGAATCCTTATATATAAATATATTGCTCTGACATGCTTATGGGTGGTGACAATATAAGTGAATATTTAAAGAACTTCGGCTTCAAGAGATATTTAAATCATTCATCTTTCCATTAGTAAACACTTTATCTTGTCCAATGCTCACATTCTGGGATGAGCCAGGTGTTTTTCTGTTTTGGTTTTTGTCCTTTTTACAGATATAGACACTGGGGTTCAGAGATGTTAGCTAACTTGCTCAAGGATCTACAGTGAATAATTAGCAGAGCCAGAAATCCCCTCTAGCTTCATGTCTCTTTGCTTCGTGTCTCTTTGCCACACATCTCACTCTCCCAAAAAGTACCTGTAACTGATTTTTTTGAAAGAGTGGTTTCTGAAAAGCAAAAGATGTTCAAAGGACTTTGGTACTCAGTACTGACTCCATTTCTGGTTTGGGGACAGTGGGGCTGTGTGTGAATATGTGTAGCTGACTGCCAAAATCCAGCCCTCTCCTTCTCAAGAGCCAGAATTTGGGGTTTTAGCCAGCAATGAGCAGGGAAAGTTTTGCTTACACTACAGAGCCTGGGCAAGGACAGTCAATCCCTCTGAAATAGCTTCTGTTCTGGCATTTAATTCTCTGTTCTTTACACAATGAATTCTGCTGCCGCCAAGCTTAGCCTCAGGGGTCCCAATCAGCTCTCAGGTGCACATCCTAGCGCCCTGCTTTTACCTCATTTCAAGTCACACTACTGTCATCCCCAAAAGAATTGTGCCCTATTGTCAGTTTCCTTTTTTTATTACTGAGGTGAAATTAAATAATTTTGTGTTCTGGAAAGATACAATAGTCACTGTTATACATGTTAACAGTGGTTATTTCTGGGCTGTGGGATGGTCCTTTTTTCCCTTCTTTATACTTATCTGCATTTTCTGATTTTAAAAGAAATTATTTTAGTAATTGGTATGGTTTAACTTTTCATTTTTAAAATTTAGGTTTTAAACATAAAAAACAAGGAATGTTTTAAAAGGAGATGACTCTGTATGTGATGTGTGTGCCTGTGTGTATCTGTGTGTCTATTGGAAGGGTAGTTGGCAAGAATCTCACAGCCAAACCTTGAGCGAGCAAAACTCCGTGATTGTGATCTATCTACTACTGCTAAGGCACATGGATGTGCTATCTCTGTAATAGATTGCAGAAGGTAATACCCTCTCATGATTTTATCTTGATTTTAAAGTCATATATTTCAAGATTCAACAGGAAGATTTGCTTGTAGAGGGGCAGAAAGAAGAGGAGAAAAACAAGAACATCAAAATAAAGTTATTTCCAACTGGAGATAAATTTTGATGTTATGTGCAAAAAACAAAAGAAAACAAAACAAAACAAACAAAACAAGACAAAAAAACCCCAAAGCTGTATCTCTTCAAGCAGCAAGAAACAAATTAAACATATACTTTAATATGCATCCACCCCCCACCACACACACACAGAGGCAAGATAGTGAAACAAGCTATCTATATATTCACTTCACGAGGCTTGTAATCAGAAATCATTTCTGCCAGAGAACATCCTGGCAGGTAAAATACCCTTTGCAAATTGCCTGGGTAATTGCCATCTTAACACAAAACCTCTTTTTCCAGATCAATGTGGCAAGGTCTTTGGGACACAGAAATCTTGGTCAGAATGCTCTGTCTGCAGTCCTTGCTTTGGAATCAGATTAGTGCAGGCATTTGGACATTTGGAGGAATATTTGTGAGGCTGTTGTGAAGTGCGTGCGTGCCCAAGGGCTGCTTACCTGGCTGTTGCCTCCATTTTATTTCCTGTATCTCTAGATAGAAACGGAGGGACACAGCTGATGCATAAGAAGTAAATTTTAATTCATGTGTTTAATATGAGTACAACTCAACATTTTATTCTGTAGGGTGTGAATAGCAAAGTGCTCCACTCAAAAATGGGCTTTTACTTTGCCAGGAAGCAAGGTGTCAATGGGCATTGCATACATGGTTCACAAAATACTCTAAACAAACCTTTGAGGAAAATATTACTGTAATCTCATTTAGTGGAAGAAGAAACTGAATTCTGAGAGGAACTAACCACAAACGAGAACCATGTATGCAGCACTTACTGTGTTTTTGGCACTGGGTTATATGCCGAGTATTGTCTCATTTAATCCTCACCACACTGGGTTAGAGTTGAGACTACTATTGGGATATACAATGGTGTCCGAGGTAGTCCTGAAAAGTCACAGCATAAACCTATAGACGTCTGCGGAGCATCAACTATAACATAACACATTATTTTAAATATTCCAACAAACACAATTACACAACAAACACTATAAGAAAGGTCTGAATTTTTAAGATAAAGCATGAGAATTGAACTTGGTGCTTTGGGCCACTATGCCAAGGTCCCTAAGGGGTTAAGTGTTAACTGTTCTCTGTCCTTAGGATTAAGCTATGCCATGCTGCTTCTAAACGTGGTAGTAGGCAATTTTATATGTAGTCTTTTGAGACTTGATAGAACTTTGGGGTTTCTTGTGGGATGTCTTAATTGAGGGAATGTATATTGGTTTTCCTTCCTGTGGAATCTCACCGTATGTTTTCCCTGGCATCAGGTTGATAGGCTACTGGCTGGTGAGGTGATGGTGAAGGCACTGAGCTTTCTGACAGGATGGTTGGTCTACACAGGGTAGTGGTGGCAAGAAATAAGAAAGGCTAGACAAGGCCACAGTCCACAGTCCACAGTGTTTCTAGGTCCCAATATCCTCCCCCTAAGCCCTGTGTTCTACTCCAAAGTGCTGTGACAAGTCAGGTCTCCTCAGAAATTCCTTCTCAGTTGTACTCAAGTAAGTTTCCTTCTCTGCCTGATTGTCACCTCCCAAACAGTACCCAAATTCATCTTCTCGTTTTATTATGGAAGACAATGAGAAAACAGTCTTTAATATACAGAATACCTCCTGGCCAGCCTTGCAAGATGGCCATCATTTATGCTGCTGAGGCCTTGGCATATATAAGAATCAACCTACAGGTTCATTTATGATTTTTTTCAAGTATTTGAATACCTGTATGGAAGGTTTTGTGTTGAGCCTCAGGAGGATGAAAAGAAGCTTAGGAGAAAAGGCTAAAGGAATTCACACCACCAAAAGATCAATTCCCACTGAGGTAGCATTTAAATGAGCTTTAAAGGATGGGAAGAATTTTATTAGCTAGAGATTATAGGATGAGGGAGAGGCATTCCAGAGGTAAGGAACAGCATAAGCTAATATTCAGTGGAGGAGGAGAGAGTGGTGGGAAAGATCTAACCAAAAAGAGCACAGGGCATATACAGGAAATGCAAGATAAGTACTCCAGGATGTCTGAGATTAGAGTATATTATGGAAGTGATGGGAAAGTAAGCTAGAAAGATAAATCTTAAAAGAGTTTTAGTGTTAGGCTTAAGGGTTTGACTTTATTCAACTGGCAGAGAAGCACCATTAAATATTTTGATTAAAAGCAATGCTATCAGAAGACTAATTTAGAAAGGTTAATACAATGGAGTGAGAAAAGGAGAGAGATCTTGTAGATGAGACAGGTGAAGGTGCTGTACAGGATGCAAAAGGAATGGTAAGATGTAGTCTCTTCTCTCAAGAAGCATATGAAGGGGGAGCCCCCCAAAACTAAAATGATCTCACTTTGGAGAGTGAGCCCCTTATAGTACGCTCAGAATTTGTTCCTTCAGATCAAATGGTCAATCAAAGTTTTTATCTGGAAGTTTTGAAAAGGTTGCATAATGATTTGTGGAAGAAACTTCCCGAGTTGTGGCAAACAGGTGACTGGTTCTTCCACCATGACAATGCACCTGGCCACACTACACTGAGTGTTTAGCAGTTTTTGACCCCAAACAGCATGACCCCAGTGCTCCACCCTCCCTATTCACCGGATCTTTCCCTGAGCAACTTTATTTTGTTTCCCCAAATGGAAAAAATCCTAAAAGGGAAACATTTTGCTGATGTAGAAGAGGTGAAACAACAACAACACAAAATGGCAGAAGCACAAAAGGCATCAACATTGAGGAGTTCAAAAACTGTTTTGAGCAGTGGAAAAAGTGTCTCGATAGGTGTATTGCATGAAACGAAGACTATTTTGAAGGTGACTGAAGTTTAAACATGTAAGAATAAATCTACAATTTTTTATAAATAAATTCCTGTTTCTGTGGGTCCCCCCTGACATTCTTAACCAAAGCTAAAACTTGTTAACAAACACCATGAAATGCTTCCATACTGCTCAGTACAATTCTACAAGTGCTATATTTTATGACACTGACTATAACAATTTCTGAATATATATATTTTTCCCTAAGTGCTATTTTCTGTGGCAACAACTATTATAGGCACACTGCAGCCCTGAATTTTGAGCTCTGTATCCCAGAACCCTTTCATGTTTCCTCATATATAAGATCTTCTCATTCACAGGAGGGCAAAAGAAAGGCTTTATTACATTAGCCGTTTTCTTAGGATGGTCTTTAAATTCTTTTTCCTTAACTTCATTTAGCAAACTAGGCCTTTATGGGGTAGCAAGGCTTGAAGCTGCCATAGCCACTCCTCCCCCACTCCCAAATAACCTGTGGTAATTTGCTAAACAGACTTCTGAGATTACAAGCAAATATCATTTAGGAAGAAAAACATGCCATCTCTATGGCAACCTGAAAGTCTGAGAGGGAGCCCACCTTGAAATCACCAAACAATGGTCTCTTTGAGAAGTGTCTAGGGTCTGGGTTAAATCTCGTATTAAGAGGTTGGCTGTTTCTAGTGTATCTGCTTTTCAAACCCTCAAATATAAGCCCTAACTCTTGAAATTCTTGGAAGTAGTCTCTTCTTTTCATACCTCATTGACATAAAGTTGTAGTGTTAAAGAAAAAGAGAGAGTTCATTCATAGGGTAGATAATTATTGAGCACCCACTGTGTACAAATCATTGTACTAAGTGCTCTAAAGACACAATAAAAATGACATGGTCTTATATCCCTTGAGATATCAAGATTCATCCAGGGAGACCCAAGGGAATAGAGAACAGAGTGACCAACATGATCAGGAACCCATTCAGCAATGATTGATGTAGGATATGTTGGCATTACCAAGATCATATGCTTGGATTCTTCAAGTCAGTACTGATGATATTCTCTGTCCTTATCCCAATCTAAAACATAAAACTATCCAAGAAATTTCAATATTTTAGGATCCAAAGTATGCCTTCCAATTGTTTCTACACCTAAAAGCATTTGGAAGTTCTTTGCTAGAAGAGGTGCCCTGGGTTTTGGTTCAGGAAATAGAATCACTGTTTTTTTTTTTTTTTTTTTTTTTTTTTTTTTATTGTG
>CAUYQG010175180.1:0-13252 GCA_963574415.1 Tarsius wallacei | reverse complement strand
TATTTAATCATAAAACATATGTTTTGTTTTTTTCAAGAATGTAGAATTTATGTTTCATATTTTAAATTATATCAATTCTGACTGAGTGTGGTGGCTCACTCCTGTAATCTCAGCACTTTGGGAGACTGAGACTGAAGGATTGCTTGAGTCCAGGAGTTTGAGGCCAGCATGGACAACACGGCAAGACCTCATATCTACAAAAAAAATCAAAAATTTAGCCAGGTATGGTGGTGCACAAATATAGCCCCAGCTACTCAGGAAGCTGAAACAGATGGGTGACCTGAGCCCAGGAGGTCAAAGCTGCAGTTAGCCATGATTGTTCCACTGCACTCCAGCCTGGGCAACACAGTGAGACCCTGACTCAAAAAGGAAAAAAAAAAAGCAATACAAGTAATGTTTGTGCATTTGCCTCATTTATACTGAGGATTTTAACAACCCATTGTGATTTAGTTAGAAAGGTTTCTCGGAAAGACATATCAAATTCGTTTCAAGACTAAGTGGGGAATCTCTAGCTATATTTACACTTTAACCGGGATGGCAAATGTGTTCAGGTTGCAGTTTTGAGATCTTATTGATCAAAATCAATAGTATCTTATATTTAAAAATATTCATCTCAGAGGCACAAATTAGAAAAACATAAGGGAGTATGACCTGATCTTATTTGGTGTTTTTTCCTTCTCTGGAAGCTGAGTGCACTGTATATATGTGACCAATAAAATTGAATTCAGAGAAGTGGTTATTAAATTAGGATCAATTGAAGCTCTGAAAATTATATGACAATATCTGAGCATATGTGTGTTGGTTAAGGGGAGAGAGAGGATGAGAAAGAGCTATATACATCAAGTAATTTCTAGATGTCAGGCCCTGTTCAAAGCACTGGAAATATAGTGTTAGCAAGACAGAGTTCTTGACCTCAAGCAGCTTATATTCTTGTCAGGAAATATAGACAATAAAAGATATAAGAAGATAAATAAATTTCAGAAATTTATCCTGGATTTAAACTCTAGGATTTCCACAATTTAAGTTCAAAGTAACACGAATCAAAATCAGAGACAGACAAAAACAAGAGATGCAGAGCAACGCAAGATTGAGCAGAGACGGACACCAAAAACTGCTTTTAAATTATGAGGTGCAAAATATTAATGAACATATATAAAATGTTTGTATTTTTTAATAATACATGATCAAAAAATGATCAAGGAAGAAGTGATAGTCAGAAATAGCCATAAAGAATTAAGGAAGAATCTATATTTGGAAATAAATAGTTGAAGATGGAATCTCAATGAATGACTGGGATATGGGAACAAAGAGAGGTAGTGAACTAGAAGCTAGATTTGAAGATATTATCTGGAGTACAGCACAGAGAGAAAACCACTAGGACTATATGAAAGAACAGACAGAATGAGAGATTCTAGCATGCATCCATTTGCGTCCCAGAAGGAGCAAACAGAAGGGATATGTTCAAAGAGACAATCACTGAACTTTTTTCAGAATGGATAAAAGACATGTATATATAGAAAAAAGATGTTCCACATATACCAAGAGAGATAAATAATGAGGTCCACATTTTGGCATATTTTATAAGACTACAGAATGCCAAGAACAAGAAAATAAGCTTTGAAGGAAGTGGAGAGAAAAGACAGATTATTTATCAGAAATAATGATTATGAAGAAAACCAGCCTTTCAATGGGTACAATGAAAGCCAAAAACCTAAGCATCTTCAAAGTCCTAAGAGAAGGCAAGTGTCTATCTAGAATTGTAAATCTAGAAAAATTATCATTTCAAAATGAGTATAAAAGTACAGATATTTTCAGATGAACAAAAATCGAGAGAGTATACCACCTAAAGACCTAAAGTAACATTTACATTATGTACTTCATGATCCAAAAAAAGATCCTATAAATATTTTATATAAATGGCATGGATTGATCATGGTGATGGTTGCACTGCTCTGCAAGCATATTAAAAATTATTGAATTGTACCCTTTAAATGGAAAAAGTATATGGTACATGAATTATAACACAATAAGCCTGTTTTTTAAAAAAAATCATAGGAGACAAAGTTTCTCCGTTGCAATATGGACTGTGGAACTCAAGAATTTTACAAAATAATTATCAGGACTTTCTTTTTTAAATTTCTCAAAGTTTAATGCATAAAGATAGTCTGACTAAAGTTACACTAACATGTACAACAGGGGACTCCCCCCAAAAAAACTATTTATTAAAAAATTGTATATTTATTCTTACATGTTTAAGCTTCAGTCACTTTCAAAGTACTCTCTGTTTGATGTAATACACTTAGTGACATGCTTTTTTCCACTGCTCAAAATAGTTTTTGAACGTGTCATTTTGATGCCTTTTAATGCTTCTGACATTTTTTGTTTCACTTCTTCCACGTCATCAAAATGTTTCCCTTTGAGGACTTTTTTGTAATCTAGAAAAAAAACAAAAGTCACTCAGGGTGAGATCCGGTGAATAGGGAGGGTGGCACATGAGGGTCATGCTGTTTTTGGTCAAAACTGGTGAACACAGTGTGGTGTGGACAGGTGTGCTGTAAATCACCCACCATGGAATGGGAAAATGTTGAAAGAATCTCCAAAAAAAAAAAAAATTCACTGAAACCAAACACAGCATCTCACAACAATACTAGCTGTACACTGATGCCTAATGGGTTCCTAGAATACTTCCTTAGTGAGTAAAGCCTGTGCTACAAGGGCCCACCCTCCAAAAAGATAATTCTGAGTTTTCTGAATCCCTTCTTGCACCACAACTTGGTAATGGAAACATGCCTAGAGCTACTTATGAATCAAGAATTTTTTTAGTAACAGCTTGTGAGTTTCTCATCATAATAAATGTATTATGATAACCATTTTTAAAAACAGACGAAAATAAATTCATAACTATACTGAAAAAAATTGTTACCAAAGTCAAAACTCTAAAAGAAACTCAGAGGTGTCTTGCTCTCATCCCTCTTTTGCTAACCATCCCTTCCCTCTCACAATGATAATTAATATTTGTTTTATATTTCCACTATTTCAAAGAATCTTGATCCTGGTTAAGGTTTATCTGCTCCACATATATAAATATGGAGTGTGTGTGTGTGCATGTACAAATGTGTATCTACATATATAAAATATATACACATATAGAAATATACACGTGAAAAAAATTCAGCGAAGGAGAGAAAGGCAAGAGAGCTAAGAGTGCTTGCAAGAAACAAAATTGTTGTTCTAGACATTGTACCCAGCCAGGGCAGTAGGCAAATGAGAACCTATCAGGAGAAGAAAGGAAAAAAGTGGTAGGGTCAGCTGAGCAGAGATATCATTGAAATGGAAAATCTGCTGGAACAGAAGAAACAGGAAAGTCAGGGGCATAGAGGAGAAGGCCAAGCAGTGAGCTGTGCAACCTGAGATTTCGAAGGTGGTGTAGTTATTGGAAATGATGAATCTTACAAGGACCAAGAGAGTGGGTGGCTAGGATGGAGAGAAAGAAAACTCCATTAAAGCTAAAGAGGTCAAGGAAGTGAAAAGCCATTTTGTTAAGTGATTTATCTACAAAGATGTTTTAAATGACCATGACAAGGAGTGTGGTAAAGACAGGAGTTGTGAGCGCCATGCTGAAGTCATGAGTGAGTCAGGACAATAGCCAAGAGCAACAAGAAGAGTACAAGATGGTAAAGGTGTAGGCCTGTGCTTCAGAGAACTGGTGACAACGAAGGAGAAAGGAAAGTAAGCAGGCAGGAAGAAGACACACTGAGGAGCAGGAGAGTACACAAACCACAGTGAGGTCCTGGAGTACTCAAGATATTTGGGTTTTGAGAACAGCCTCCATTCAAGGGCCTGCAGGAAAAAGCAATGTCCTCATGGGCTAGCCAATTTTCTGTTAAGCGTGAAAGTGAAAGTATATTTGTGGAAGAGACGGTGAAGATGATAAACCAGAAATTTCAAAAGATGTAGTTGAGGGGTCTGGGGAGATAGAAAAAAATAGATGGGAAGTTAAGATTTTTAATGAGATTTGATTCTGATAATGAGAAAGGTGAACCTCGAATAAGAGGTGTGATGCAAAAAGAATTTCAACTAACCCTAAAAGAGGAAAAATATTTGGGAGGCCGAGGTAAAAGGATTGCCTGAGTCCAGGGATTTGAGACCAGCATGGGCCACTCAGTGAGACCTTGTCTCTATAATAAATCAAAAAATTAGCCAGGTGTGGTGACTTGCACCTGTAGTTCCAGCTACTTGGAAGGCTGAAGTGGAAGGATCGTCTGAGCCCAGCAAGTCGAGGTTGCGGTGGCCGTGGTCATGCCACTGCACCCCAACCTGGGTGACAGTGAGAATCCAAAAAATAATCTAAAACAAAAAACATCAAGAACTGGGATTTTGACTATGGTAGTAAGAGTATCTCGTGTTGTTATGAACAAACTTGGAGATGGATGAGTGGAAGAATCAAAATTCTCTTCAACTTTAGAGAACTTCCTTCAACTTACTATCCCTCTACACAAGAGTGATGCTACAATTTCTCTGTGAAGTTCATGCCCTTAGTTTCAAGTTGCATTCACTTAAATGACACATAGATCCTGAGTACCTCATTGTATGTGCTGTCTCACAGGTCCAAACAATTCACAGCATGAACTTCTAAAGTGGCAAGGTGGGCCTTAGGGCTAAGGGATGGGAAAAAGAGTAGAGTGTTCAGAGCCAACTTGAGAATTGTCTTTAGTGTCACTCACCCGGTCTCCTAAAATGTGCCTCTGGTCTTTTACTCAGATCACTAACTACCAAACCTTTTGTTCATTCTCTTGCACCCCTCCCTGAAATTTATCCAGTTTTTACCCTTACCTTGCAATGAATGAGCCATCTAGCTAATCCAGCAGTTCTTAAATTATGCTTGACGAAACTACAAAATCCAGATGCTCCTTTGTTAAATTAATGGTTACTTTTCTCAATTTGCAATAATAATAACAATAAAGTCATAATACTGACTAGAGTATCTTCTATTTAAAGTTATTTACCACAATTTTTTTCTTAAAACCTGTGATCTTCCCCTCAGCCCATCTCTACCAGAATGATGGCAACATGACATGGCCCCTGATGTGACATGAAATCATATACTTAATTATTGGAAAGCTAATACACTCATGCTTCATTGTATTACCAAAACAAAAAATAAAAACCACTGTGACCTTTGGGTGTTTGCACTCAGAACAAGTTTGAAAACCATCAAAAATCTAACCTCTGACAATCTAACCTCTGGCATGGGTAAGAATCTCCCACAGCATTCAGGAGCCTCCTACAAACCTTTCCTTTGATTAAATGGGGATTTTCAGCCAATTAGCACATCAAGAGAAATAATTGGGGAATCACTGGTACTTTTAACTCTGTATATGAAATTGACAACTACTTCTACCCACACTTGCAGTGGTGTGGAAGGAGTCAGGCTTCAGCAGCAGGTATTTCTAAGCTGTGATATTTTGAGAAGTTGCTCAACATCTCTGAGCTGCAGTTTCCTCATTAAAACAAGGATAATAATATTCACTGTTTCAGATTTTTCTAAGGATTATAATAAATAATGTAGTGATTCAGAACGTGCAGAACCAGCAGTGGACTGTCACATTATAAGACAGAAGCTAGAATTCTGACACAGGAACTATAAATGCAATCAATTTCATTTCAATGGTGACCAGCAGGCAAGGTGCCAGGGAGAGCTTCTATTTCCTTCTGAGTGAGACTATTCCTGTTTACAGAATTAAAAATTCAATTTCTGTATTTCTCTGAAGGCATATTCCAGAGCATCCGGCTAAAAACTCAGTTTAAGAAAGTGATGCAGGGGATGTGGTCCATTCACAGAGCAGCACAGACAAGCTCAAATGCAAACACCTTTTAGCTGATTTGAATTTTTTCAGGGGTACTGTTAAAAAAAACAAACCCACAAGGCTATTCTTCCTCTTCTGCCTTTAAAATATGCTTCCTCTGAAAGGAAAGTCTAGGGTTGTTTGGCTCACAGAAAATGTCACAGTTCGTCATTTAATCTTATTATATAAAATCTTTGGCTTTCTTCAACAGCTAGCTTTCAGTGTGTATTGTAGCTGGCAAGGCAGTCATGGAATATTTCTATAAAATCACCTGGAAAATGTATCAGTAGGTTTTGCTGCACAACAGTAAAACTTGCTGCCACAGATCAGAAGGGAGCATTGCCCAATTATGGTCCTAAAAAATGAGTTGCCCACTGTTTCCCGTCCATTTCTTAAGCAAACTTCCTTTCCAGTTTATTTTCCATAATGCAACCATTCTAGGCCACCACAAGCTGGGCTCTTTCAGACCACATTTGCTGAAAAAGGTGCCATTGAACTTTGCAAATGGGAAAAAAGAGAGAGATCAGCTATTAATCTGGATCCACATAGGAAAGAAACAGGCTATTTTTGCGGCTAAAAGCTTCTTAAAAGAAAAAAAAAATCTTCACTCCTTGAAGCTGCTCTGTAGCTTTGTAGTCAAGCTGGCTGGCACAGGTAAAGGCAACTGAAGGTGAAGTTTATCCTGGAGGTAGTGTGAGGGATGGGAAGCAGCTCATGGATTCACAGGGGACTGTCTCCAAGACACCCCTCATCCTCCAGGTTTCTTCAGCCAAAGCTGAGGAAGGGTTTTACAATTGCCATAGTGATTCAGGCAAAAACAAACAAGACTGTGTATTTATGCATGATTTCTGCAAAGCACATCTAAAATAATAAAGTCAAAAGAATGGCAAAGTTTCATAAAAATATAGAAAATATAAAACTGGTTATCTGGCAGCCAGCCCCATTACCTGGAAATGTCAATTTGTTGGGAGTTTTTTGTTTGTTTGTTTGTTTTCCAAGTTATATGACAAATGTGAAGTTTTTCACTTAGAGCCAGAAAATGACAAAAAGATGGTCTTCTTGAGGAAGCTCTGCTGTGGTAGAATCCTACAAATAAAAGGCAGCTTACATGTTCCTATGCAAGCCTGAAGGTTTTGGCCCATGAAAGAGGCTTCTTTGGTTTTCCGGCCCCAGAGAGTTTACCATCTAACTATTTGTATGGATAGATAGATCACTGTTTCCTCAGCTGTGTACCAGCTGTGTGATGATGCTGCTCACTGCCTGGTAATCTACTAGAGAAAGGTGATCTGCTTTTTGCTGACTGGGGAAGATTTTTCTTCTCTACCTGTAATGAATACCACCATATGTATCTCTCTCCAGGAAATACACACTGGCCTCAATGATTATATTCCTTCAGTCTTTACTGAGGGGATTCCTGTGAACTTTCCAAAGCTTGACAAACTGTGTTTGAAGCAGGGGAAGGAGATGGGAAAAGGATCTCTGAGTCCGAAATTATGCCTTTGACCCCTTTAGTCTCTCAACTGACATGAGGAATCAGACCTTCCAAGGTACAGACTCTTTACCTCTTCTTTTGCCAGCCCTTCCCCCACTTAGTGTTCCCTGCTTCTATTCTCCTACCCTTCACCCTCATACCTTACCTCCTCACAGAATTTGGCCAATGAAGAAAGCCTAACCCAAGGTACTACTTCCAATTCTCTGCGTATGGATTTGGGGGCATTACAAAGGGAGGAACTCAGGTACCAACTCACCTTACCCATATACCAAAATTGTGCTATGTTACAAATTGTGTTGTGAGAACTCTATTAATACTAGCAAAAAGGAGTGAAGAGAATCATCATGCGTCCTCAGAAAAAGATTCTCTTAGGTCTTTTTGTAGAATGGCAACCTTCAAGAGATGACATCTGTCTCATCTCCTACAAAGAATGCCAGGTGACTTTCCTTTGACTCTTTCTCACAAAATTCATCTGTGCAAGCGGAGTAGGGCTTTGCACACTTTACTGGAATTATATGTTTGTAAGCCTGTCCCTTCCTTTTAGACTGTAATTTCTTGAGGACAGCGTGTATGTCTGATACATGTTTCTAGCTCCAATGCCAAGCAAAAGGCCTCGCTTTAAAAATGTTTTCTAAGTGACTTGGATGGACTTAGAGTCTATAATACTGAGTGATCTATCACAGAAACAAAGAACTGAGTACCACATGTTCTCACTCATAAGCAGACCTTGAATAATTATTATAATACTATAAGAAAGGGATTGGCAGTAGTGGGAAACTGCCAGAGGAGGGCAGGGGTGGGATTGGCATTAGTGGGAAACTGTCAGGGGAGGGGGGGCACACCTCATCAACAAGGGTACCTGCATAATGAAAATTTGTATACCTAACTCTGAATTGTACCCCACATCTTTAAAATTTTTAAAATGTTTTAAATGTTTGCTAAGTGAATAAATAATCACAAGAAGATAAAGGAACTGAAATGCTATGTTGAAATAAAAAATAGAGATCAATAAAAAAAATCAACTATAGTATTTACACCAAGAAATCTGCTACGGAACAGTAAACAACAGACAGGAATGTTTTACCCAGGATGTCCCAATGGCTTTCCCTGTCTATCAAAGTTATTATATGTTTGCCCTGCTTCCCCTTGTGTTTCCCCTGTAGAAGTTCAGCTTCCACAGTTTTCACATAGCTATATTTATTCCTACACTTCAGTTTGGGCACAATATGGGCCCACGAGCCTAGAGGGGGAAAAAAACTATAAGGCAGAGTGACCTAGATTATCTTTTGAGGTCCCTCAGGCCTATACTATATCTAGGCCATTTGGTTTTGAGTGACAAGCACACCAGTGAATGATACTAGGTTGTCTTTAATTTGCAGCTGTATATCATAATCAATCAGTCTCCAAAAAGAAAGGAGGCTCGGGAGAAGTGGTATTTAGAATATGGTCTACTTAGTGAAATGTGCTAAAAAAAGGAAGACAGAAAATTTAGCATAAACAGACATACTGTTACATAAGGCTTTGTGTGGACAAAAATATCAAAGATGGTAGAATCTCCTTTTTTCCTCTCCCTCAGTGCACACACACAGAGGCAGGTTCCCATGTAAATGGGTTACATTAGTTTGTTAGGGCTGCCGTAGCAAAACACCACAGCTGGGTGGCTTAAACAAGAGAAATTTTCTCACAGTTCTGAACACTGAAGTCCAAGATCAAGGTAAAAGCAGGCTGGTTTCTCTTGAGGCCTCTCTCCTTGGCTTACAGGCTACCTTCTTCATGTATCTTCACATGGTCTTTCCTCTGTGTGCAGGCACCTCCAGTTTCTCTCTGTGTGTCCAAATTTCTTCTATTTTTATAAAGACACCAATCAGATTGGAATAGGGCCCATCCAAACATCTTCATTTTAATTTAATTGCCTCTTTAAAGGCCCTGTCTCCAAATACAGTCACATTATGAGGTACTGGGGGTTAGGATTTCAACATATAAATTGAGGGGGGAGATAGAATCAGCCCATAACATGGTTTCATACTATACTCTTTGAAATTAATGTCCTAGTGCCAACCTAATCAGTAATTTGCTTGATTTGTCTGCAGAAGTACTTTAGGATTATATTGAGGTGAAGGGAGGAACTGAGCATAACAATGAGGAAATTAAGGATAATTTTCCAAAGAAACTAGATGAAATTGTAGACAGATGATCAAGAGTTTGAATTTTTTTTTAACAAAACAAAACAAAACTAATCTCAAGTACAAACTAAACCTAGGGCAACAAACTCAAATGCTTTCCGGTCCAAGCAGATAAAATCAATGTGGTATTCAGCCTAGTACTGAAAAACAAAAGGCAAATGAAAAAGGATGACAGTAGCAAGCTGGAGAGTCTATGTCCTAAAGGCAATCAAACTCAATTTTTATCAAACACGTCAGCCAGTTTATAAGCTCTGAACTAGACACGGAAGAACATCCTTGCTACGTACTCAAAAGATGTCCTTTCCATATGCCCCATGACAATTCCTTCTTTTTCTTCTTCTTTTTTTCCTTGTTTTTCTTCAACCCTGTTCAGAAAAGTTATTTGGTTTGGTGGCAGCCCAAGGCTTCAAGCTGCTGACCTACAGTTGGCACGCCATAGCTGCCAGCTACCTTGTTCCCAATGGGTGCTGACCACAAAGGCAATTACTCTCTTGCAAGTGTATTCTTGCCTCATTTCCATTGTCTTTGAACTTGGTTGTCACATGGACAGAACATGCTTGGAGCCTGGGGGAAGACCCAAGGTCCAGAGGACTAGAACATATGCAAACCTACAGGGTCCATAACACATTGAGTCAGAGCTGGAGAAGCAATGGAAATCATGAATTTGTGAAAGCTGTAAGTGCCACATTCAGAATCTAAGCCAGTGGTTCCTAACAGAGGGTGGCAAGTAGACGAGGGGATATTTCAGATTTATTTGGGAACCCTTTTCAAAATAAAAATGCTTACTACTCTCTAACCTCTACTGAATTTTTGTCACCAGTGTAGGGTTTTCAGCCAGTGGATTCTTGGGGACTAAGGCAATCAAAGTACAAACTGGAGCAATTTGTTTAGTCACAGCTACCACAGATAATCGTCTTAGTATGGCAGCATTCAGAGATAAAACTTATTCCCTTTTTCTTATGTTTCCTTTCTACAAGGAGAGCTATTAGTGCAATTCCTGACCTATCCATTCTTTTAAATACTCCACGCCAAGGGACTTGGAAAAATTTATCTTATTGGCAAATTTAGGAATAATAAACTGGATGTCTTAGTCAGGTCAGGTCACTTAAACAAACAACAACAAAAAATTATTTCTTACAGTTCTGGAGATTGGGAGGTCCAAGATCAAGGTGTAAGAAGATTAAGAGTCTGGTGAGTGCCCCCTTCCTGGTTCATGGACCACTATCTTGTTACTGTGTCCTCACATGGTAGAAAGAGGGCAAGAGAGCTTTCTTTGGGATACCCTTTATAAGGTACCAACCCCCTTCACAAGGGCTCTACCCTCATGTCCTAATCACCTCCCAAAGGCCTCACCTGCCATTACTATCACATTGAGGGTCAGGATCTCAATATACATATTTTCGGGGGACACAAACATTCAATCCATTACACTAGGCATGCTTAACTCAGCTCTGCCCTTCTTCCTGTTTAAGGAAGCAGCATGTCCAGAGACCCCAGAGTTTACTCTTTATGACCAGCTCTACTCAATAGTGAAGGGTGGAGGCAGTATGTCCATCTTGGTCCAACATTCGCATGTCTGATAAGCCTGCCTAATTCTGGGATTCAGTGTTAGTAAGGTAACATTACTAACAGATCTAAAGTCCAATCTTCAAAACCACTGTTTATCTATCTGTCATTCTTTTTCATATTTGTCATTTTATGCAGAGCCTGAGGATATAAAAGTACCAATAGTGAAATCAAATCTGGAAATTCTTTCATGGCAAAAACACAAAAATCTGATATTTTGTGACAAAATATAGGATTTCTCTGTGGTAAACAAGAGTGTGAGAAGTGGATTTAGTGCTGTTCTATAACAGATAACTTGTCTGATACTGGCTTGAATAAACACAAGGGTAAACACACAGAGAGAGAGAGAGAGAGAAAGAGAGAGAGAGAGACTTACGTATACAGCATCTCCCATATCAAAATAGTGCCTATATGATTTCAAGACACAAACTAGTGTTCTGTTCATTAAAGTTTTCACAATATAATCACTTAATTCTAAAAATCTACCTGTGTAATATATATCTTTGAAATTTTAAATTATAAAACACAAACTCATTTAAAAACTCACCTATTACAAAACCACACACCAAATCTAGAGGTTTTTACCATAGCCCTTATGAGTATACCACGTGTTATCCAAACCCATCAAATTTTCTATTTCTGGAACATTTCATCTTAATATGAAACATATTATGTTTCAACATAGCTAACATAATATCAAACGTCTAGGAAACCTAGTTGAAAAAATAATCTACTTTGTTCAGTCAACAGATGAGATATTTTTTACCACTTACTAAAGGGCAGAGCAAATGAGAAATTTACTTATGTTTCCAAAGAGAGAGAGAGAGAGAAACTTCCAGTTCGGGATAGCCAAAGAAGTTATAGTTAGTAGAGGTGAGATGACTCAAAAGACAATTCCACACAGGCTTTATTCTATACAGTCAAGTTTCTCAAAAGAATTATGTGAATTTCACCAACTGATCTTTTACAAAACAGACAAAAACATACACTGGGGAAAGGACACCTTACTCAACAAATGGTGCTGGAAAATTGGATAGCTACATGTAGAAAAAGGAAACTGAATCCCTGTCTTTCACCATATGTAAAAATTAACTGAAGATGGATAAAGGACTTAAATGTAAGACCTGAAACCATAAAAATCCTAGGAGAAAACCTAGGAAAAACTCTTCTGGACATTGGCCTAGGCAAATAATTTATGGTTAAAACCCCAAAAAGCAAATGCAACAGAAACAAAAATAAATAAGTGGGACTTAATTAAACTAAAAAGCATCTGCACAGCAAAAGAAATAATCAACAGAACAGACAATCTACAGAATGGGAGAGGATATTTGCAAACTATACATCTGACAAAAGACGAATATCCAGAATCTACAAAGAACTCAAACAAATCAGCTAGAACAAAGCAAATAAGCCCATTAAAAAGTGAGCAAACAACATGAACAGATATCTCTCAAAAGAAGATATACAAATGGCCAACAAACATATGAAAAAATGTTCAACATCATTCATCATCAGGGAAATGCAAATTAAAACCACAGTGAGATGCTACCTTACACCAGTCAGAACAGCCATTATTTAAAAAATCAAAAAAGAATAGATGTGGTGAAAAGGAAATGCTTATACACTGTTGGTGGGAGTGTAAATTAGTAAACCTCTATGGAAATAGCTACGGAGATTTCTCAAAAAATAAAAGTAATCCACCATTCAATCCAGCAATCCCACTGCTTAATATCTATCCATAGGAAAAGAGGTTGTTATACAAAAAGTCATCCACATCTGAATATTTATCGCACATAATTCACAATTGCAAAGATGTGGAATCAACTTAAATGCTCATCAACTGATCAGTGGATAATGAAAATGTGATACACACACACACACACACACACACACACACACACACACACACCATGGAATACTATTCAGCCATAAAAAAGAATGAAATTATGTTTTCAATGGAATTGGAGGCCATATCATCCTCAGTAGAAAATGAAATACCGGACGGGGGCCAAGATGGCGACCAGGCAGCGTGGTCTGTGAGACCTCCGTAGAAGAGGACACAGAAAGACTCCAGATCTCTCCCAGGGGGCTTGCTCCCCACACGGAACTCGCCCACGGACACCGCAGAGGCATTACAGCAGGCCTGAGGTAAAAGCGGCCGCCGC